>DWON01003399.1:0-18109 GCA_018251015.1 Phocides pigmalion okeechobee
GGTTGTCCATGGGCTGCAGTGACCAGTTAACATCAGGTGGCCTGCATGCCCGTTTCTTACTCTTTCATAATAAAAAAGGTCAAATTACGGACAGTTCAAATCAAATCAAATCAAATCAAAACCTACCGGAGTACTGTTCTACCGGAGTACTGTTCTTACGCACGTACGATTTATGAAAGGAATATGAGACTATTTTGCCAATAGCGATGGTCCATCCAAAAAGTCACTTAGACCAAACAGATTTTCAACTACAAATTTTCACACCCTTTCAGGTAAAAAATAATCTTATTTAAAAATGACAGTGCATAGCCTCCTCAATGTTCTTAAAGATCATGTTCAGTTGCTTGTTATAAACAAGTACGGACATAGTTTGCATTTTCATAGGTTGAGAGTTTTGAAATTGGAGTATTTTTAATAGTTTCGCTAGTTTCATTGTTCTGCTATGCTCTTGCTACTAATCATCCTATAATTAATACTACCTAAATTATACTACTATTAATATTACATGTATTAATGATGGTACGATTTGTTAATGCAAAATAGATTTTAAGGTTACAAAAGATTACTAATGTTCTTCATAAGAGGTGCAATGAGACTTCTCTTTCAAAGTCGATGATTCGTTGGCGACTTCAACTGTGAGTAATTCCTATCATATTACTTGTATTCTTATTTGCTTGGTTATTTTTTATAAGTAATGTTACTGAAATGTATTCATATATAGTACATATATTATCATTTCACTACATGTTACTAAATAATGTTATTGGGTTCATTAACAAAAATGGGTTCATTACAGCTACAGTACCATAATTATTCATCACACACAGTATTTCCATGAATATAAAATAAAGTATGATCTAATTAACGTATGAATTCAATTTTTATTATATGAATTCTAGAAACGGTAATGTTTGAAGTCATTTAGAATCTCAGTCGCTAAAATTATCTTAACAATAGAAAGCTGTGTACAAAATAAATTCTAGTATTATTACTATCAATTAGTTGTAACTTTATCTAAGGTGTGCGATAGTATATTGACAACGATATTAGGATATATTGCAAATTTTTGCATGAAAAATTAATAAACAAGATTTTTTATTTTTAAGAGAAGCAAACGATGCAAATCACCTAATGACAAATAGTCGCAGCCCATAGACATCCACGTACAACGAAAAAAACAACCAAAATCCTATCTGCGCTCGAACGTAGATGCGTTGCTACTCCTGAGGACTAAGATGGTCGCCTCACTTCAAAGTGTAGCCGGCAACCGCACCTCTCCAACACACTAGTAATCTTTTACAGCGGATTATGAGGGCGGCGGTACCTCCCCGGTTGAACTATAGTTCTCCCACCTTTAAAACGCCGTCCAACACTGCTGTGGATTGTACACACCTGTGTTGTACGTACAAATCTGTATGGATAACGGGCGAGCAAAAGTGCTGTGTTTACGTCGGCGTTACAAAACTGGGGGCGGACATTACGTCTATGTATTCGTAGATAATGCGCATACACTAAAAAAACAATATTTCAGTAAATTATCGGCGTATCTTCAGTCTAGCCAAATAAGCTCCAGCTTAGTGCCGCCTCCCGCAATACTGACCCGATTACAGCGATCCGCGCCGCATTCACATTGTTAATTGAAATAATGTTTAGATTAGCTATCTAATTCTACTCTATCGCATTGGATGATAAGCTGTAATGTTAGATGTAAGGACTTAAAATAAATAAATAATTAATACAAGCGTTCAGTACAATCATCCTCCTCGTTAGTCCTTTTTTGTTTCCTATTATATACATATTTTCAAGTCGTGCAATTACCTTGAATTAACAAAGAATTAATATGATCACGACGAAACCTTTTTTGTAAACTACGTATAAATTAGTCTATTACATTAATGTGAAAAATATTCAATTTTTTATAGATATTTCCAATGTACAAACATGCCATTTGCCTTCAAATATTTGACTTGATAAAGGTCGCGGGAAACTGCTGGATGTAGAGAACACAGAACCGGTCAGAGTGGCGGCACCTGGGGGAGGCCTGTCCAGCAGTGGACACGTAAAGGCTGATGGATGGATGGATGATTTGTGCATGGTACAGTATGCCCCCATGTTCAAATATTTATGTGTTTTACATCAAAAGCATTCTCAAGGAAAATATAGTAATAAAACAACAATTTATTTCTTACAAAATTTATTTTGAAATAAAAATAACATCAAGCTTTAAAATTGACAATCATTATAGAAATTATATAATTAATTCATGAGCATAATTTCACTTTAGGAAGAATAATTTTCATAATGGCTTATTACAGATACGAGTATAATAACAATCATGGATTCATTCTTACAATTCCTCATAAATTATTACAAATATTATCCCCACAGAAATCTGTAATTATATTATCAGATAAGGAATTTGGATTACAGAAAACAAAGAAGTATTAAACAAATTAAACAGGAGCACCGACTCATTACATCTGGAATAAAGTGTTTAGGTTGTTATAAAAATAGTAATGACCGTCTTATGTAAAGGCAATATAAAAATAAATGTAAATAATTTAAAAAAAGCACTAATTGTATTGGAATTCATGATGCATAAAAACTTCAAAATCGAAATGCAAAATATGAAATGGAATTTCTCTTTAATGTGTACAAAACACAGTACTGTATAATCACTATCAATATATCCATATAAACAACAGTTAAACCTACTTTTAGTTTACATTTTAAAAGATATTTTTACAACCCTGTATCCACTATACTTTACGACAATAGTGTGTTTCGTAATCTAAACGAATGTAGGTTTCATAAGATACATCGACACGACAATTACATTTAATTATAATTTATTGTTCACTACTCGGCATCGGATACAATGCCACGGGTTTATACACTCATTATATACTGCCAATATTTTATACAAATACAATGTTTACATAGATCACGACGTCTACTTTAGGGAGGGGAACATCGAACATCGATTACAAATGCATCATTCATTTTGTGCGTCGACAATACATTTACTAATACCTATATAATTGCAGAAATAATAGAGGAAAATAAAAGTTGTGTAAAAAATCTACTACCACTTAAAGGGGACAATCTATGGGATTACCTTACGTACTAGACTCGGGAAAGTATTTCTATATCACTGTGACTGTTGTTCCGGATACATAGAAATCACTTGTTACTTCATTTAGTGGGTGGTGTATAAAATAACATTTAAAGCATGGGTGTGGTCACGTTTTTTATTATAGCCAATAATATTATCAAGCGAGGTGTTTAAAAAAAAACAAATAAATTAATTTAACAATAAAATCAAAACGAAATTGCTTTTAAAAAAAATTAAACAGCATAATAACGACGAAAAAATAATGAATTTATGAAGTTAAAATATGCTGCGATGAATCATGAAAGAGATGCCTCTATGTCCCCAAACCGCCAATCGCTAAAACTAATCCCTTGATTGTCGTCACAAAATACATAAAGGTATTATTGGCATGATTTCCGTGTAATATATGTGAATGACAGCAAAGGCTATTGCGACGAAGGAACAACGTATGTGACTTTGGAACTTTGTTCTTTCGAGGCAAGTCACAGTGATAGTTTAGACGGTTGATCACGGTGATTATTTTCACCGTGACGTTGCTTTTCACCCACCTCTATTACGTACAAAATCTACGATGTGCGGTTACTTGGCCTTCGCGGCCGCGCGCTGGCGGAGCGCCTTGTTGGTGTTCTGGTCCACTTCGGGCAGGTCCGATTCCTCGTTGTGGACTTTCTTCACTGGAAATAGTATGATACATATATATAAGTTGCAACTCGCAAGCAATGATATCCTAATAGGAACATTTCACTTCTCCTCTTACACAGTTGACCCGGGGTACAAACACCGAGCAAATTTATTGGGGAGTTGTAGATAATGCTCTTAAAGGCATGAGAAATCTTCCAATTAAAATTTGGTAAGCGTGCTAATCCGTAACTACCGTACGCATGACTCTTCTCATTCTGAGAGGAGATCCAATCCCAGTAGTGGGAGTACTCGTAAATAATGATTTACGTTATTTTTCTTGAATAATTTATTTCACTATGGTATTGTAAATAAATATATGAACCCACAAAAAATAACTCCTAAATGCTTATCAGTTTAAATAAAATTACTTATGTTTGATTATTATCAGGTAATCTTTACTTTTTGTATATTTGAAGCTGACTTCTTTAAAATAATATCTGTCTCTCTGTCTGTCTTTGTGCAAATTTTATAATAGTTAAAGTGAATCTGCTAGAATTTCTAGGCGAATATAGAACGCTTGTAAATGTGTTTCCCCTATTATTTGTGTTGGTGCAATGTGCAACCGCATAATACAGTAGTAGAATTATTTGACTTAAAATTGTACTCGTAAAATTTTATACAGAAACTTTTTAGGTTACTCTATTATGTACACTTCAGAGAGATATAGCTGTTTTCCATTCTATATACCAGCTTTCGATAAAAAAACCGCATATAACAGTTTATACGTGTGAACTAGCTGGCATATTACAGAAAGAGGTACTTTAAACATAGCATGGAATAGAGACAAGATAATATTTTTTTATTGTTCAATACTCTTAATATGTAATACACCTATTATATTATGGCTGTACTGTAAATGTCAAATCGTTACATTTATGAAGACAAATTTATAGGTTGTAGTTACGAGTATATATTAATGATTGGCTGAATTACATCATTCCTATATTGAAGCTCATAAAGACAGCTAAATATCCCTGGTAATAAAATAAAATGTTTATAATAACTATGGTTCGTCCTCGACAGATGATAGAAAAAAGTTATTGTAGGTCCCCTTAGTGGTTTAAAAATATCTGATAGATGGGTGTTACTAAACTCAAACAGTTGAGTCAGCGTGATGGACAATGCTCCAAGACTCTGCCATTTGACGAGGAGCCAACGTAATAGTGGGCTATAAACAACGCTGTTCATAAGTAATAATTATATTTTATTTAATTACTGCTTTCCCTGCGGTTACATCATTGCTAATTCTGAGCGCGACGCGCTTGTGGCTCCTACACACCTGTGTTGTACCGACAAATTTGTACCAATTACAGACGAACAAAAGTGTTATTTTTAGTTTGGTGCTTCAAGACTGGGGGCTGCTAGCTGGAAAGGTAGTGGTCTTAGGTGAACCTAACCTACATCAGTCATCATTGTATCCAGGACAAATATTTGTGTAGTAAGAACGAGTGTTTTTTCTGAGTCTGGGTGTAAAAACTCCACCATAGTTTAGGCTTTGCTTGGTTTGGGATAAGATGGTTGTAACTTGTTCCAAAATATTATTTATGAATTACCTTTTTCTTTCTTGGGTTTTTCCTTCTTCTCTTTCTTAGGCTTGCTTTGTGCCTGTTGACGCGACTCCTGTCTTTGTTTAATGGCCTCAGTAATGAAGTTAAACATGAGGTACACCTGTTCAAACATAAACACTATGAATTAGGCACAATTATGTAATATTTTTTGTGAAATATTAATTACGTATTTGTCTCATAATAACTTCTTAGAATTGTAAAATATATTTACAGATTACCATATTGACATTAATAAGATAACTCGTATATATTCGATTGGCTTAATTCCGTTACTTACGGTGTTCTGCTTAAAAAATTGATTAAAACAATAAGACGATCAATTTTGCCATACACATAAACTAGATTTAGAATAGACAAGTTTGCTAAAATCATGAAATTCCTAAGAATACGACTATGAAAGTGATTTAAATTAAAGCATCATTGTCACCCCTGGGTTTAAAGGGGCTATAATAGAACGAGTCTCCCCGTTAATACGCCGTTTAGTATGACCCACATAACAAAATTTTATCAGTTTTGACTTTGGATATAGGGACTAGGATTAGGAGCACCAATCCATATGTAGCCTCGAAACAAAAGACGTCCTACTCTAGTATATGCTATTCCTACGGGAATCATCCGACTGGGCACGGTACGGAAGTGCTCTCGTCGAGAGGAAATAGGTTGGGATTTTGCGAGGCTTCTTCTCGAGGAGGTAAATTGGATGCAGTCTTTGTGGAGACATATTTCACGTACCAAAGCGCCATTCATTATAACACAACGTCCCTTTGTCTCTACGTGTCATTCAAGAGAAAACAGGGGCTCGTAGGGCGACGAACCTGGAAGGAGACGAGCGCGGAGAGGGCGGCGACACGTAGCAGCAGCGGCGCGGCGCCCGCCAGCCCGAAGTAGAACGTGAGTACGCCCAGGACGAGCGAGCACAGCCGCACCGACACGAACACCACGCCATTCACCACGCTCAGGACTGACATCACAATTTTAAGGTATAATTGCTATTTAGCAAATTATTGATTTTGACAGGTGGTAGAACAGTTTGACTGGAGAAGCCACCACCGCCCTGGTAATCCACGGTTACCCGCTGCACTAGCAAGTGAAGCGAATCTGTTAGTCAACGCGGAATTAGCGATACATCTATGGACGACCTAAAATAGGACCAGAGTTCTTTGTAGTTATTTGTGGACATCCATAGGCTATAGAGACCACTTAAACTTCATGCACGTTTGCTTTCTCATATAAAAATATATCAAACAAGCATGCCATTCATCTGAAGGTGCAGTAACCATCTACACTTTTGTTATGCCAACCATCATAATCATAATGTAGCTTAAATAAATTCTTACATTTTGGATAAAGAAACGTAATTAATCATTTACATATGAGACGTAGATCTCGATCCTTAGGAGTAACAACACATGTTATCCAACATTGAGATTGACATGGGAGACTCTTGTTATATTTGAAGTTTTACATTTATGTGGGTGGCAGTGACCATTCACCACCATCAGTACATTGGGTCTCAGGCTTGAGTTTTTTTTTAATTCCGCTCATTACATATTATTTTAAAAACTATATAAAGATATTACAGTAAAATCATGTAAAACTCATTGTGACAAATTGTTTGATAACATGCATTGTTCACGCTGTACCAATGTCATCCAAATATGATTGGTGTTGCACAGTTACACATAAAACGAAACAGTATTATAGCCTCAAGGACGGCATGTCAGTGAAAGTACCATAAAACTGGAATGGATGTAAATTGGTTTCTCAAAATTTTATCTGTGATTTTTATATTTATTCAGATGATTGCAATTCTTTGTTTAGTATACACTTAATTTACACAATTAGTAATAATAAAATAATATTCATTGCAATATTTGAGGGTGTATTTAAGACCTACCTTTTACACACAATAAGGTTATTCAATATCAAATCTCCAATTAAATTGATTTCGGACTACTTTTTTTTTAAAATAATAATCAAAAAAATTATATGGAAACTACATCATGCTTGTCATTGTTACGTGGGTGCCTTTTAATACATAAGAAAGAAGGGAGCTACAGGGAGAATGCACACATACACACATTTCGGTTTACTTCATATATATAGATAAAAAAAGATTCAACTTACATTTGTCTAAATAGTCTTCTCGCTCACCCCTAAGGATGGTGTTGAGGCGGTAGCTATGTGTGACAAACTCTGCCAAGGAATGCAATACGACTAGGCTGACACCAACTCTCTGAAATCTGAGAAGGTAAAACATTATAGAAAGCATTAGAATAGATTTTCAAAGTGGTAGAATGCTTAATGGTCCTCTTTTGCACAAAATTCTGCAATGTATCTGTTGTAAATATCAATTAGCCATCTTATAAATATTCCTCTATTTAAATCTATTTTTAAAGGTATGAGATATATATTTATGTAATATATTCCATCTTAGTCTTCAGGGGCAGCAACCATGATTGCAGGTAAGGTTTTCAATGCAATTTGACATCCAAAATTAATGTTATTGCCTATATATGACATTAATCCATTCATTATAGATGTCAATAGGCAACCGTCACCACACACATCACTTAGTTCATTTGTTACTATCATGCTATGAAAATTATATAATATTATCATAGCATGTATGTTCAATCATTCAGTGTATACTGCTTTGCTTATCAATGAATTTATTTAAAAGTTTTTCTTATCACATAAGTTAATTATTGCTAATTATGTAAGTACTATTTTTATTTGTGGACCATTTGCATCAATTTGGACTGAAGTTATTATTCTAGAGCTGAAATTTGCTGAGTTATTATAATGTACTTTATAGGCATGAGGAGATACTGATATTAACCCATGCCTACAACAAGGGTTTACCCCTTCCATCTTTTTGATTACATTGTGTTGTTCAAAATTAAGCCACTAGTAAACATCGTCTAAGTCCTGATGGTGCCTGACACATCTTATTTGTTGATCTTTTCCAGTCTTATCAGAGCATGTGCTATAAAAGACAATAACAAACTTACTTAAAACTGTAAGCCAAGACCAAGAACGTAAAAGCGATTGAAGCTTGTCTGATGCGGCCGCCCCACTCCTCTTTCTTTATCCGTTGGAAGTACAATTCAGGAATGCTGTGGAGCCAATATGAAGCTTGGACCACCCACCAAAGCTTCAACAGGAAGCTCATCGGGTGATTAGGGTAACCTTGACATGAAAATAAATTTACATATTACAATCATAATCACTTAAACAATGTAATACTGCTAATAAAACCATCTGTACATTCTATAAACAAAATGGTGTGTTAATATTTATAGCAACAATGAAAACAATTACTCAATTAACATACTTTTGTAATAGCATTTCACGTAATTATTGAAATTAAGAAATTTATGTTATCAGACATTTAGACACACTTTCTAATTACATTGCTTAATTTATGTACATAAGAAAGGATAATGTAAAAAACAAATTTATTACAGAAGAAATATTTACAAACCAGCAAAATGTTTTGTTGGTATGAAAATGATGATGGTGACACAAAAATAAATGATGGTAAAATACCAAGCATGCTATATCTAGAATAAAAACTATTACCTATACAATAGTAGTATACAGAAAACATATGCTTTTGATTACTTTTTATATTACTTGTTTAGGAAAATATTTTTAGGAAATTAAGAAATTATCCTATTCATGCATTGTTTGTTGTATTTTATCAAATATTACTTAAATGAATTTACATTTTACATGTTAAGTATATTTAATGATAAACTTTAATTATATGAGTAAATTTAAATTGCATAAAAGTAAACTTTACTCACCATCCCATAGACTTGAAATGTTAAAAATGAATCCTTCACGAAGAATAGCATCACCTCCCCACAGGAGAGTCACTAATTGGAACACAACCAGCTGGCCGGACTCATTGAGCGCACTAAGCCTTGACTTTGATAAATGAAACTTCTTTGATATTTTCTACAACAAAAATACAATATAATACATTATATACATAAGCTATAAATGTAAAAGGTGCAAAATGACATAGCTTCAATAATAAAGCACAAAAAAGAAAAATAAAGAGGAATTTATCATGCAAAAATTTCATTTCAGGACTGTAAATCAAAAGGGTGATTTATAAATGTATACATACAATTATAATGTCCCTTTAATCATTCAATATTTAAAAGTAATAATGAAATGAATTTTAATAAATGGGGATTTAATTATACTTACATCTAGAAAATATTCCTGGAGGATTGCATGCATGACAATACAAACGAGGGAGTAGAAGAAGACGGCACAAGCATCTTTCCAACCAGCTTCATAGAAGAAAGGTTCTCCTTTAGGATTCTCGCGTGATGGCTCCACCCCACTTACATTGTGATGAAGCCCAATAAACAAGCTTGCGATCGGGCTCGTTGACTGCAACAAAACGAATAATTAGTTCGCCTAAAATCACCATTCCATTGGAAACTTCGGCTTACGTGGCACCCTCTTGACACCTACCTGTACCATAAGCCCAACTAAGAATACCATAACAACACATGATACTATGTCCGCATGGTTCTGGATCACAAATTCATGACTAAAAAATGGTGGGTTCTTGTTAGGTTTTCTTCCAATTGCTGGTTTTACTCCCATCTTCCCGGTAATAACCTAATGCCGAAAATGTACTACAATTACGTCGAGTGTTCAATGTTGAATGTTCGGAAATCACCAAATCCGTACGTAATTAACACTTTTTGTGATATAATAGTATTTCGTACCAATAAGCAGCCAATAAGAAATAAATCAGATTAAAAACTGTTTCTGACAGCAACCATACTATACTGACGTGACACTTTCACTTACTACGCGGTGAAACGTCAACAAGTCACAATTGATGTTGTGTTTGTTGATGGTCGCGTTGGCACTTTTGGAGTCATGTAGGTAACTATTTTATTCTTCTTATTTTTCCTTTTCATGTATTTTGCAAATAAGCTCATTTCAGCAATTTGTATTTTTAAAGTATGCATATATGATGATGTATGTGATTTTAAATATCCATTTAATGCATTTTTATTATACTGCCTACTGTTATATAATTACAAAATAAATAACGATCCTTTTTAATTTAATTATATAATGCGTTTTTATTCCTAATTATATAATACAACTGTTAACAGTGATCTTAAGTAACTAAAATATATATTAATATGTATAACTTAAAGCATATTTTTTTTCACTAGGTACATTAAGTGGAACCTAAATATTATCGATGAGTTATATCGAACCATAATGAAACGAATAGCATAAATAAGCACACATACAATTATTAAATTAATAAATTTCTGTGCGTGTATCCGTTAGAACCTTTCTCATCAATTTAGTTTGATGCAGAATTAGGACAACGTATTTTATAAAGCAAACGAACATATATTCCACCTGATGATAAGTGGTAACTGTCACTCGCAGACCTCTGTAACAGATAATGAGTCCTATTTAAAATAGATCGCAGATGTGTTACTACTCCTTAGCACTTAATGGTCGCCTTATATAAATAAGGTGATCACATAAGCCGGTAACCAAGTCTTTCTACCGAAACGTAAATAAACTTCACGTTACAAATCGATTCAGCAATGCTACCTCTCCGATGGAATTGTATAGGTTCTACTACCTTGCAAATGTACTATGTACATGCCATTATTTGTCCGATTATATTAAAACTTGTTCGGAAGCAACATTCGACCGGAATCTGGTTTAATATAAAGAGACAATGCGATCTACGTTTTTATTTGTCCATCAGGAATCTTCTATACTCATTCATTGTTTTATTATTAAAGGGGTTCAAGTAATACATAGCAGTGATGCACAGTAGTCATAAACGCAAGGAAAGTAGTAATTAATTATGTAAATAATTTATCAAATCACAAATATTAAACCATAGGTGATCATTGTGCACGATAGTATTTTTGGAATAAGAGTAATAAAATAGACAGATATTTGTAGCAATTTTATTCGTGTTATACGCACATTAAAATATAAACATATGATATTTTCTTATTAAATTAAGAACAAAATATATATGAACCAATTTTACACAAACAGAAAGTGTGACATCAAATACAGTAATCATTTTGGCAGCTTGTTTTTAGTTATAAAAAGACAAAATCAAACCATCATTAAATATTACTAAGAGGTAGATGATATTAAACGATTTGTGATTTTCTGTAGCACTTATCAAGTTTCAGAATCCCTTATTAGTATTTACAACTTTTGTAGTTTTTTTTACAATATACATTTTGTAAATGTATTAAATTATATTTAAGCATATTCTCGAGGGCACCAAACCATCTATATTTTATTTAATAAATAGCCCATATTTTGTTTTAGGCTAAGTTTACATGAAGTCAATATCTTATTCACTTTACAAGTTGGCTAGATGTTAGATTTTGTTGGATATTTATTTGATTGAAGGTTTGTTAGTTATTCTAATAATTTATAAAGAACGTTAAACTTTTGTAACAATAAGATGACTGTAAATATTGGTAGAAAACATGCTCCATTGGACACCCCAGTACATTATTGTAAATGGTACCGATGAACGCTTTGCTACAGAATATTTCGTTCTGTTGTCTTTGTTTAAGATAATGGCTTTATGATCAACAAAGCCTTTAAAGCTGCCTACTGAATATATTTTTCCTTACTAAATATATTTTGAGAATTATTTTCGTTACAATGTCCTATCCTACATAAACTTTGCACTACAGTAATAGAGAACATTCAACAAAAAATGGCAGCTAACTATAATTATCGCATATCAAATATAAATATGCACTACAATTACGAAATGTATACTTAAAATACGCATTTACACTTAAGCTGTTTTTGGTAACACTTTATTATAGATATCAAAAAACATTTAAGTAAAATTAAATATGTATTATAAGACGTGATTTATAAAGGAACTTCAAAATAATCTAAATGTTTTGTATAAATAATTGAAATGTATAAAATACATATAAATATATTGATAGGAATAAGTTTAAAAAGATTTTCCTATTAAATAAATTCAAAAGTTCACATGCTCTCTTTTTGGTTAAAAAATAACATACATGTGTATGAATACAAAATAAATCTCTAGTTTAAACATTCCAAAATAATGTCAACCATAATACCTTTGTGGTACAATTTTCTACAAATGCTAATCGCCCGACCTTACGTCCACAGTACTCAAATTTGAGGACATTTGGGAACAGAGGACCGACACACGCAAACAAGGAACAGTGTGAGAGCGCTTGGCATATCAGTTTTTCTCACAATATAAAATTTCAAAGAAAATAAAAACTGTGATTTGATTGTCACTTAATCTTTGAGTGTGATTGTGAGTCTGCAACAAGCGAGTGTCATGTATGTCGGTCATTATTCCAAATCCTGCCTAGGAGCGATTTATGCCGAAACAGACACAAAAAGCCGACATATTATAAGACCTACAAATTCATGGAAAACTAAAATATTTCCATTTAAATAACATTCTCAGAGTCAATTTCTCCTTGCTCCACAGTCATGTACATGCCCTCCTCTTCGTACGTGGAGTCGTGCTTGGCCAGAATTCTAAGCAATGGGCGAAGCTTCATCCACCATTGCTGCTTTGGTATTCTTTGTCTGCGAAGATAAAAAAATACGACTCGGTAAATAATTTAAAGGTAATTTTAAAGTCTATTACAAATATTGGATATAGTATTTTAACAAAATTAATTTGAATATGGCTAGGTTATGTTTTAAGTTGTTTGTTACGTTTAAGGATGAATTAAGTTTATGTTGCAAAATAAAAGTTATAAGCGTTTTATAAAAAAAATATTACATATAATGGCTGCCATGGAAACACAATATGACAAGACAAATACCCAGACTTAGAAGTCAAAACTGTTTATTTCTAAAACTAAGTTGACTTACGCAAAGTTAGTCTGCGCCTTAAGTTCCTCTAATGGAGTAAACTTGTACTGGCGTTTGACGACACCCAGCAAGCAAGCAGAGTCGGGGCGGTTGGCGGGGCCCTTCTGGATGGCTTCAACGAGCCAGTGCAGGCACTTGGCCGCCATCTTGGTGCCCATGTTGCGGTCGAACGGAGTCGGCGAGCCGCCCTGCTGCATATGACCTGGAATTTTTTTTTATGTTACTATAGGTATTAACATTTGAACAAGTTTTCATGATTATAAGTATGTCTTTAGCAACATTTCAACCTTTTAGGCACTGTGTTTGCGTACTTAATACTTTTTTCCTTCCTAGACATTTAGTAAAATTCTAAATGAACTATGTTTTTTTTTTTAAAATAATCCTTTTATAGATGCAAACACAGTTTTTTTTATTATTCTTGTGTGTCTACAATCACTTCATGCGAAACCTTTATCATTTCGTAATCCTTCATATGGACAAAAATCTAGGATGGAGTTACTTGTGTTACAGAATTTGTGTAGGCGTAGATATATTTCGATTTCTTTTACAAGTAAAGTGGTAGCAGATACCCTAAGCGTTGGGAATGTTGACATTATTAATTTTGCAGAATAATGACCCTATGAAGGCTATTGATATTGATACAATACATATCCAATTATTAATATTTTTATACGATACATACCCAACACATTCATCCTAGCAGTGAACAGTCCCTTGCCCTCCTCAGAGTAGAGACGGTAGATGAACTCTGTGTTGTAGTTGTCATTGGCCTTCTCGTTCCTCAGAATAAGGCCGCGCTGGATGCCGCCCGTCATCTTGGACGCGATGTGGTACACATCCTGCTGCAAGTCCTTGATGGAGAACTTCTCCTCGTAGATGTAGGCGGCGTCCGCTCCGCCGGCAAGACCTGTTTCATATTTATATGTATTTAGTAAAGATGGCAGAACCTGTATAGCACAAAATCTGAGGTACATTATGTAAGATTTATTTGACATTATATATTATATCCGTTTTTCTTCGAACGTAGAATTATTTGGCTATTATGTATTAATTAAAAAAGTTGTATACATACCTGCTAATGTAGCTAGATATCCACAGAAACCACCCATAGTCTCTATTACGAATACACGACGTTTTGTACCCTGTAAATAAATTGAGAGGTTTTATAGAGTTATAAGAGATTTTTACAGTATAAGAGGTTTCTTAGAGTTTGCAATATTTAAATAATTAATCAATTAAGAATAAGGTATAGGTAGGTTCTGGGTCAGGGTCATTCTCATGTACTTTATCTCTGTCAAAATGAGTCATAAATATTATTTATATGTAGTTGAAGATGTGAGTAGCTCTCTACACTAATGCTCAAAGAAGTCTTTGTATTGTGACAGCCAAGCAATAAAAATTCGTTATATCGTCATCGAACCGGGCTTTGAACTAAATAAAGTGTGATGAATGGTATATCAATCATAAGAAGACCTGAGCGGACTGGCGGATGCGGTCGCAGATCTCGGTGATCTCGTTGAGCGCGGTGTCGGCGCCGAGCGAGAAGTCGGTGCCGGGCACGTTGTTGCTGATGGTGGACGGCACCACCACCAGCGGCAGGCAGAACTCCGGGAACTGCGCGCGCGCGTCGTAGATCTCCAGCGCCGCTTGGTACGCCTGCCTCCACACAATTACTTATTAAAAAAACTCGTGTTATTAAAACATAATAACCTTGTAACGGTATGCTGGCAATCTGCAGTATTGGACTCATAAACAACAGGGTCAATGCACCTAAAAGAAATTCGTATGTAACTTTGTGTATATTCTATGTTATTGTTAATAAATTGTCTAAAATTCCTATTAAGATATATATATGATTAAGATACACGAAATGTACATGTTTATATGGGCCCAAGCCCAAAGTGCCTTTACAATAATTTAGTAAGTGTATGACACATCATAGAGAATGTGGCACTAATATGGTAAACAATGTTTGGTGAACTAAGATGATTAAATTAACTTACAAACAAAAACATTTGTATTGAAATCGGTAATAGGGAAATAAAATATTAAGAATTAAATTTAATGAGTATTAGTTAATATAATTGTGGTTCTTAAAAATATTTTTAGTGTACATGGATTTTATAGGTTCTAAAGTGAATAAGCGTACCTCGAATCCACCAATAATCATCAGACCCTGAATGTTGAACTGTTTGATGCGTGCGGCAATTTCACCTTTCTTGTCCCCGGGCAGGGTACGCTTTGTTCCCAGGAACGCACCGCCCTGGCCCACCCAGCCAGTTACATCAGACCTAAACAAAAATATGCTTTGTATTAAAAGCTAAAATTTATCCCCGATAATAAAAGTAACTTAATCTTTATTATGTTTGAAGATTTTTTTTAATTTGTACATAAAACGTAGCGATAGAGTAATAATGTTATGAACTATAAAAATCAAAATTAAAAATATACATATTTCATGTTATTCGTTTACAAATTATATGTTTATATATACATTTAAAATGTTACATTGTTCTTACATTCCTTTAAGAAAATCAACTGATTAAATTCAGTTTTATTTTAAGAAAAGTTTATTACATCGCAATAGATTTAAAAATTGAGAAAATATGCAGATATAACTTCCATAACATAACTACTGATCTTGTTAACTAACTTTTATTCCTATAAAAGTTACACGAGTATAGCAGGAAGTTACATAGTTCATATTTTTTCTGATTCTCGTAATATAATGATGACGAAACTATGAATGATGGAAGTTCTATTACAGTATTCTAAATCAAATTGTACAACGTAAATACAAAGACGCAGATTGAATGAATTCATTGATTCAAATTGCCAAATGTATTTATAGAATCGTGTACAATAAACCTAACTACTTCAAATACGTACGCGGTACTAACTGCGTATGTTTAAATGGTTGTAATCAAGTAATAACATATTGATACAAAAGTATAGTTTATAGAAAACACCTGCATTTACACACATGAATAAAATTTAAATTTCTGTTATGTTTGTCTTTGTGTCTATAACTATAAGCGGGAATTAAACAACTTTACCTCTTCATTAAGACTGATTTACTGACTGGAGATGTATTCTGTAGACAGGAGATGCGCCGAGATCTACGAATAGCTTTTGTGACCGTAGTCTTGTAGCGTCTACGTAAACACAGCAGTTATGTTCGCCCGTAACCTTGTACTGTGTTCAAACAGTTGTGTGCAAGTGGCCATGCGCCTTACGCACAGTAAAACACAGCATTTCTGTTACCCGTATTTAAAGTGTTAATAATATACACTGACGGACTCTTAAGCATCAATGTTATTAAGCACTGACTTATATGAATTAATGTCACACTTTACCCTAATAACAGACGAATTTGAGACTATGCGCATAACTTATTCCCGGTTATAATTTTATCTTTTACTGCAAGTCTCGACATTTTCATTCAGTTTAATCTAAATTTTGCAAAAATATTAATTCAAAAGTAATTTCAGAATTACTTTTGAATTAGAAAGATCAGTCTTTGATGCAGTTTATGAGTTCGTCAGTATATATAGTGTAATTTGGTTAATGAATTAGAAAGATTATTACCAGTCCATCTTGACGATGTTCCCGCTGACGAAGCCCTCCATGCCGTCGTGTATGCCGAGCACGGTGTCCCCGCGGTAGATGCAGTTGCGCACGAACGAGCGCACCGCCGCGTTCATACCGCACGCGGGCGCCCCCACGTGCATCACCGCCAGCGTGTAGCCCTCCTGCACATGCCCACATAATCATCATCATTGCCACCGTCGAACCTTTTTTATATGCGAAGAGAGCATGCAAACCACCAGATGTTAAATAGGCGCATCCCATAGACATACACGACGGAAATCCTATCTGAACTCGAACATAGATTCGTTGCTACTTCTGAGGACTAAGATGGTCGCCAAGTTTCAAAGTGTAGCTGACAACCTTACCTCTCCAACCGAAATACAAGTAATGCTTTACGGCGGATTATAGTTCTCCCATTTATCATTAAGTAGCTGCATCCCATTTACATCATCAGCTTATAACCCAATGAATGATTAAAGTCAGGTCATTCAGTTTTTATGTGTAGCCGGAATTGCTTCTCGGGCGGCGAAGTTACTTTCCCGTAGAATCCATCCCTTTACTTTGTTGGCTTTAGAATGGTGGAATTTATCTATCTGTATGATTTTAAGAAATGCACTTACAGCTGGCTTTCCTGATTCATCAAAAGCCTCCTTGGGGGGCTTCAGACGAGTCAACATCTTATAAGTCTCCAGATTGCGTGCAAAGCTACGCCCGCGTAGTTGCACTGCGAGATCCCAGTTCTTATCTGCCATAGCCTGAAAATTATAACGTCAAAGTATACACACCTAACACTGAAGAATTGAGAGAAGTTAAGGTTATAAAAATATCGTATATAACAGAAAAAACAGCAAGTGAAATTTTTACATACGCACACACTATCATATAAAAACAATAGGTTCAATAGCCCTGCACGCATATATACCTACACAAGAAAATAGAGCTTTAACTTTTAAAACCATAATTTATCAAAAACTTTCTTTTATATATTTTGCATTGTGAATTTCGTAAAAAATGTTTTACATTGATTTGGTTTGATAACGTCATCTCTCATTTATATCGGTCCTAAGTATCAAATTTTGGGTTATTAGGTTTTGTGAAGTTATTAGATCTCAAGGCTTTAAGACATAGTTCTAAAACTCCAAACGTGATGAATATATCGCTTCTTTGCTTCAATAACGTGACAAGTTTGAAAACTCAAGTTTTTATTTTATTTGATATTTGAAATCTC
>DWON01003400.1:0-18106 GCA_018251015.1 Phocides pigmalion okeechobee
GGTTGGGGAGGTGTGGTTGCCGGATACACATTATCGGAGGCGACCATCTTAGTCCTCAAGAGTAGGAACGCATCCGCATCCATCCTTAGTGCAGCCTGCAGTGACCACTTAACATCAGGTGGCCTGCATGTCCTTTTTTTATTCTTTCCCCAAAAAACACAAAAATTGGTTTATATGAGATTATAAAAAGGTGTGTTTATTCCCAAATTTAAACTGTATTTGGACTTCAAATAAAATATAAATATTTTGTGATAGCGTCGGTATTTAACGTTTTTTTCATTTACGTTAAGTTTCCAGCTTAGTCAGTATAAATTTAACGAACAGAAAGAACAAATTTAAATTTTGCCATCGTTCAATAGATTTGAGCATAGAAAAGTGAAAATTATTTTAAAATACCAGCTGCACACGTTTTTATTTTAAATTTTTATGTATACAGGTTAAATAACAAGATATCGTATTCAAATTGCGTTAATTGGTGTTGGTGCTGCATTAAATTTTAAGTAACATTCAGTTAAATAAATTACAAAGAACTTTTATTCGTAAATTCGTAAATTATTTTTATATGAAGAGTGCCATCTTGTTTAGTGAGCTAGAGCGGGTCAATTGCTCTCGAAATTGAATAAAAATATTGAAATGTCTACCAAGAGACCTGCTTCCAAAAATCTCGACCTCTATTGCTCCTTTTATTACGTAGGATAAGAAAGAGGGTGTCTTTAAATATGTAAACAAGAGTGCTCCATTGGGCGCCTTTCTTTGCAAAACAGGCATATATTTCGGCTTTCAAATAATGAATGTTTCAAGGAACTACTGAAACTATGATGAAAGGCAAGACCCACGCCCGCCTTAATATAAGAAATTGAAAGGAATCCTCTTTACGAGTGGATATCCTTTATTATATTTCTTTTTACTTAATTTCTTAATGTTATAGGGATGCTTTACGTCCGAATTTTTGTAAATGTTTTTTGTATACTTGTATTATTTTACGACGACCGGTTTTGAGAGTGTCTTTTGTAAAAGGGGTCGTTATTAGAAATGTAGGAAAAAGTAATTTTGAATATTTCATATTTTTTATTCTTAAACAAGGTATTTAAGTACTAATTTTTTTGATTTTTGTTCAAATTTGATTAATGGACACTATTTTTGGTTTCATTTAATGCAACCAAACCGCACACAGTCATCTTTCGCCATATTCCCACAACATAAGCGCTGGCAATAAGCTAGTCTGGCGTAGCGAGCTATAAATCACGTAGCAATCAAGCGGTTTCGGCGTAGCGCTACGAAACAAGTTGATAGCGGAAGAGCATATTAAAATTCAGCATTAACAAACTTTTAAAGTTAAAAAGATATGAATGAATTTCGTCAATTATTTCTTAGAAAATGTGATCAATACAATAATAGTACGTCTACACACATTCTAGTCGCATATTATTATGTCTACGATCTACTTTACTAATACTCTATCTACTTTCATAATATCTACGAGATGCTACAATTTTTAACGAGATGTGGTTAATATTATTATAATTGACTATATTCGTATTAATTTTTATCGTAGGAATCTAGCCTTTAAATAACAATAATTAATATTAGTAACCGCTAGCAATCTAAGCTGGCGTAGTAAGCTATAAATCACGTAGCATTCAAGTTTATTGTTGTAACTCTACGATATATGGTGATAGAATATAAATGTAACAATCTAAGATCATAAGAAGCTTAAAACATTTTGAAACTACTCCACATTACAGTTTTTTGTTTCTTCGTGATGGCAAGCTTTGTACAAAAATTGGTCTTCGTACAAATTGACGCATTCACGTTTACTAGTCCGATTTTCGTTCCGTAACGATACTATCTTTTGACTTATTTTTGCTATATATTTTCTATAACAGAAGGGTAATCTGTTTTTTGTGTAAGGTAATACAATATTTTAACGCAGCAAATATAGTTACTAGGATTTGATAAATTGCATTTATGAGTGACACCAGGTATTAAAGGATAAATAAATCGTATCGTATATATACCGTATAATGTATTCTTTGGTTGGTATTTAAATATATATTGCAATGTTTTGGGTTTATTATATCATTATTTAAAAAAAGACATGGAGTAATAAGTGTACTAAAAAGTAGATGTATACATTTTTAGTCAATTCGCTTTTCACTTACGGCGAATCTAGCTCGAATCAAGCCAGCATTTCGCTCAGTAGGCTGCCGTAATATTAAATGTTTAATTAAGTACCGTGTTATTTAGCTACAGTTAAAACAATTTTGGAAAAATATCAATAAACATGACATTGTACATAAATTTATCATGAATGTAAATATGGGTAATTCAAATAATTGGAGAATCTACTTTTTTCAATACATTATATCAATGTGCTTGCTACTCTGAATATCATTTTTTACGAATAAAATTTTAAAAGTTTTAATAGTTATATTGACAACTGTAAACATCTCTATATACAATATTATTCCTTACTGAATACGATTATAAATGCATTGACACACTCAAGAAACAGTATAGGGCTCCGTATCTCATCCATATTGCAATGTTAGTCATAGGCAAATATAATAAAGATACTGGATTGATATTCGAAACAATCTGACCAAACGTAAAACAATTTGCCCATAGTCCGGTGTAGTCCTCTCACGCCGCCTAATTTTTGAAGTTGTAAAATTTACTACAAAGGGAGTATAATCCATCCGAAGTACGGTCCAAGACGTACGTGCTCGGGTTCCACAATAATTTACAGTCAGCAAGAAAGGCACAAAGGAAATATCTTTACCGATACGTGGTCGCGTATCGTTGTCTATTTTGGTACAATGATACTTGTTTTATGTACTGTTTGTGTCCGAACATATAATGTTGAATTTACTATTTTTTTTAATATGTATTTATTATTACTTTATTTTTATGTCAAAAATATTATGCTTATACGGTTCAATTTAGCTAGATCCAATAACATTTGATACTGAATTAAAACTACTACTGAATATTTGAAACTTAATTGCTGATTGAAATAAAAACGTAGATGTTAAGTTTTTTTTCTGTTTGAATTAGTAGATTGTGGTAGTATATTGTTATTATTTTCAGAAACGTTTTTTATATTTCCATATTAGTAATACTATTATTCGTGTATCTGTTTCCAAACTTAGCTGATACATCAACTAGTAGATTTTAAGTTTTTGTCATGCAAATAATAAACTTTAACAGTTATTTTATACTTATAGACATACATGTCTGAGGATAGTTCAAGGTTCGATCTCAGCTAATCAGATAAGAAGAATTTTGATTATAGATCGGGATTTTTGTTTTTAATTCATATAACACTTATATTTATATAAGGTATATTTAATTATTTATTTTATTATTAGTAAGAATAATTTGTTGCTTTTTTTTGTTTAAAGTTTAATATTAATAACACTTACCGCAAATTTTCTGCATCCACCCAGGGTTGACTGGCAGAGAATGCCCTCAGGCATTAAGTTTGCCCTTTTGTAACATTTCTCTTAAGAGGTGTTACAATAAATCATTAAATAAATAAATAAATAAATAAATAATATATAATTCCGTGAACTATATTGCTATTCATTTAAAAGTATAATTATAAGTTAAAGTTAAGTATGAAACCATACATTTACATGGAGAATCTTGATAAAAGTTAGTACTTTGTAAATTTATTTGGTGTCGGTACCGCAACACTTACCCAAATTAAAGGAGTGGTGTACTTGTGGATGCAGATTTAATTACCGTTGTAGCCGTGAGGTCTGCGGTGAATAGTGTTGTGTAGGGAATAAAATAACCGTTAACGAAAATGTTGGAAAAATCGTTTATATTAAAAAAGACATAGTACACAGGGGAGTGACCAATTTATTCTACATATTTTTTAAATTAATTAGTACTAAATATGCATGATGTTTACTTGGAGGTAAATTAAACTAATAACATCGCGGCATTTGTACATTTTTCATTTAATGGGTACCGATTAACGCTTTTCTTATTGCCAATATTTCGAAATAGTACCACGGATTGTGGTCACTGTTTAACTAATAAACGTTTAGCTGTTATCATCTACAATTGCTTCTATATTTCGGTAATCATAAAACCGTTAGTCGTAAGCACCCTGACGGTAAATCACTAATGTCCACAAACATCTATTCAACTCCATATTTACTCAGACTTCCAACAAAAGTAGCTCAGATGTGTCACTACATCGGAAGACTAAGATGGCAGCATCATATGTGAGTGAACTAGAGGAATTACCTCAATTCCACAGAAAGGCAAAGATTGCTTCTCGAAATTGGTGTGACAGTAGTACCTACTTGGTTAAACCGTGTTGTTCCTATTTATACTCTTAGAGTGGTAAAGAGCAAATGAGCTTCTATATAATTTTCCTTATTGCGAATAAAATAATTCTATGATGTGTCTCTTATAAATTCAGGGCAAAAGTTTTGCTTCATAGCATCATTTTTTTGGTAGCAAACTAACTTACTCTGGTAATTAAATAGTTAGTACCATCAGTGCACACCTAGGGATGACATCAAACAGAAATCAAGTCCTATCTGAGGTCGTAAGTACACAGCGACTACTGGAACTTAAGGGCTGAGCAAGAACGGGTTGTGGTTTTAATCAGCAAAATTCTGACATACCCCTAGCTCTGAGCGGATGGGATCATTTGATGATTTCCACGTGCAGAAAAAACCCATCTGGGTTACTTATGAGGACCTGATTTTGTTCGGACGGGAATTGCAGCTCTCTAACAGAAATTGTAGTGACTACTGAAATAGGTTTAAAAAAATCTCTTCTCTTTGTAGTCGTGCACTTTTGACAGAGTGGTTGTGATCTGAAAATGGCTTCGTAATGATGGTAGTTATCATGGTGGTTACCATTGTTGTCTTTATTGTATTGTATCTTTATTACGACGTTGCCATCGAGTTTTGTGATAACAAATTTCCATGCTATTACGAAACTCCCTCATTACAAAACGTAGCCGCCTATGATGAACACCTCCCTTATTTGAAATCAGAGCTCACATCACACGAATATAAAATTAATATGCACATTCATAAATTATTCAAATTGTTGGGGTACATTTTAAATGAATGAGTAATTGATATTTTCAACATTTCGTGTAGAGTTTAATTTGGAATGAGATTGAGCGAATGAGTAAAATTCGGTGCTATTAGTACAGTGGAAATTCTATCCATTTTGAGCTTTTGAAATGTACCTTATAGGTGGTCCAAAGTAGTTATGATAACCGTTAGTTACCTCCTCGTAATACGCCATGAAGCAGCTCTTGTGTTTCGATTCAAGAGGTGCGGTTATTAGCTTAGAAGCAACGCAACCATCTTGGTCTTTTCGAGTACAGCACATGTCAATGCTTTTTTAGATTTCAGTGCTGTTTAAAGTCATATATGAATGTCCCTGGGCTACAGCAACTACTTTACATCAAGTATTACTTACATAAAAACGTTAACTATGTCTGTACCATATTGTAAAGCATAATGTATATTCACGTTAAGAAACAATCTAATTATACGATTGAACTCTTTACTTAAATGTCAGCTTTAAAGCCATTATTTAGAGATATTTTATTAATTTTAAAGGGTTTATCAAATTCAACATGGAGACTTGAAGGTATAAAGTTAAAAAGCGGTGTTTGGGGTCAGTAAATAACCGATAGGGTACGTTATCGGGCGTCCGCAGTGGCGTCCGGTTCAAGCCTTTTAAAATATTACCGCCCTGAGCACGTAAAATAACCCGTTTTATGTACCGTGAAGATAGTCTGTTCATATTTTTAAAGATGAAATGTGTAAACGACTTACATTTATGCGCCGCTACTGTTATTTATCATGACTTCATTAATGCCGCGAGGCGCCTTACTATCGCAAAAATAGTCGACATTTTACACTGTTTTTTCGTGTTCCTTTTTCCTAAAATCTCTTTCTTTTATCCTTTTGTCACAATACTCTCATTACAGTTGGCGAATCCTTGTCAAGGAGGTCAATGATAAAATTAATTAATATAATTAATTATTATTATCAATGCATGTGTAATCAACTGTAGGTAAGGCTCTTGTTCTATATCAATTCAGATTTCATCTTTAAACATTTATATATGACTTCTTGTATAACCACGTCTCGGTTCGATTTTAAGAGGTACAGATACTCCATATTTTGTGTTTCAGATATAAAAGGTTATCGACAGATATCATCAATTTGTTTCTCAGAAATGAGACGCATCTAAGTACGATCTGAGATAGAACTTCGTCCGGCCATAGATATCCATATATCCAGCGACTTAACATCTAATGGCCTGTGCGCTCGTTTACAACGCTTGTAACATAATAACATCCCCTAATTAGGACGCCAATATTTTTCAACAATTTTTTTCAGCCATTGTATAATGAAAGAACTTATTTTATTCTCTGAGTTTATACCGTGTCTCATATGTAGTTATCACAAAGAACGTTAATAGGAAAATGTACAAACATTATTGTTCTATTCTGAACAATTTCTCTTTCCCTCGACGCTTGCACTGTTTCTTATCATGGCACAATAAATGCCATTCTTAATACGACAAATTGGTTCTATTAACTAAGTGATATAAAAATACTACGCAATATGTTAGAGAATGCGACAAACGAGGCTGCGTTCTGTCAAGAATGTAGAGACGTTCTTGTGGATGTCGTCTCTAATGAACGTACTTCATATCTAAGCCAGATGCGCTCAAGTTTTCTAGTTCTTGTGACTTTTATCTGGGCCCGGTGTATCTCAAATTATTTGTCAAGTTTCTGCAACTATGAAAATAGCGGTTTTAATTGTTGCGACATTTTTTTGCCTGATACAGAGTACAGAGTTGATAATTACCATTTTATATCACGTGATTTAGACTTTATTGGAAATATTTACATCGACTTTAAACTATTTAAGCAACATTGTAGTTCATTTACTTTTAAAGTGAAATATCTATGGGTAATCCTTGAGGGTAAGAATAACTCGAATGGTAGGACGGAAAACGGCATGACGCTCTAAAGCCGTCATGCTTAACTATAATATATTAATATACAAAGTATGTTAAGCTAACATTCATTCATTCATTTTATTGTACATTTACATTTGTTCATTTTATTTTACTGACACTCTTTACTCTCTCTATTTATTTTATCTATATTTAATTTTCACTTTTCTGTAATAATATTTATTCTTTTCAAATCAACACTCGCCACACACCAATCATTTTTTTCTTTGCAGTAACTGGAATTGAAAAAGTAAATGTAAAATGCCGGCACTAATCATGTCATCAGATTTCCACTTTATAATGAGAATGCAACTACTATTTCGTGTTAGTAAGCTCTTGCACGTAATGTTAGACTAACAAACTTGGCCGGTTCAATTTGTTGCAAGTTAATAACAAACACGTAAACAAACAATATCAGGCGGCTGACAGTTTAATTTCGCGAATGAATTGTTCTATTTGAGCCACGTCGACTCCGATCGGTCATCCGCAAGCGGGGTTAATGACCCGTTGACGTTTAACCAAATTATGGCGGCGGGGGTCGCGATAAATGTTACTCTTAATTTTATACAGAAAAATAAATGTAGTTTTGATGACGGGGTTTTGCTCCATTGTTCAGTATTTTCTGTGATTAGTATTTAAAAAAATATATATCATTGACTAGTATCATCATCGATCAATTTTCAAGTAAAAAAGTGTAATAAAAATTAAATAGCGACAACCGTTTTCAATAAATTATCAAAACAAAAAAAACATTAAGTATGAGGAGTTATTTTGCAAATGGTTCAACATTTTTCATGCGATTTTCACTTTACTTATACATAAATATATAGATTTCGTAAACCATTGGTCATTAAGATCGCGGTTCCATTCCGTTACTTCATCTTTGAGCAGAATAAATGATACTCATTCGTTCCTTATCGCACATGTTGAAGCAGCGAATCGGGGCATTCCTTTGTTGTTGTAAATTAAGCTGCAATTAGTCAGGGTGGGTGGACGCGTGATTTATGCGTGTTTTCACGGAAAGTAGCCCCAACTAATGTTATCGTCCACGCAACGGCCCTTGTAATAACTTCTGTTGCGATTGCGGCCAATTTTAGTTATCCTACCCTTTTTTATGTTAGGACAACGAACGTGCAGGACTGATGTGAAGTGTTCTCATGGTTATTCACGTCTAACCTCAAACTGGGCTTAAGTTTTGTTTGAGTTCTTACGTAGATATGTTGCAACTTCTTAGGTCTAGTAGGTTGGGATGGCGACTCTGGAGGTCGTCAGAGTAGTCGCCATCAATCAAACAAAAAAAAATGGCGGATCATAAGGCCAGCAGTGGTGCCTTCCCGGTTTCTAGTAGGTAGTAGAACAATATGTACCATATTGTCTACTAAGTAATAGAACAATATGTACCATATTGTTCTATTACTATGTACCATATTGTTCTATTACTTAGTAGACAACTTTTGACGATTTTACGTTAGTAAATAAATGTATTTGGATTTTCATCAATGACCGCGGTGAACCTTCAGTGCTATGTTATGGAAAATCTACAGTATAGAGTTATGTAATTTTATGTTTTACTCAGGAAATGTATATAATTTTGAAGTAAATAGTATAGGTAACTTGTCTTAGTATATCAGTTAAAAGGTTACGAAGCTCACTGCGGCTTTAGCGATCTGTTAAGGTAAACCCACTCAGACAGACTGACAGATAAATGAATATAAAATAGATTATTTTTATATTGTTATTTCATTTCCATTAAGTATTTGTGCTTAGGAATATGAATGCTTTAGAAATTTCAGTCAAAAGTAATTTGTTTTTTTTTCTTTTTATCACGTGAAGTTTTGTTAATAGCACTGAACGAAACAACGAAATCGTATTAATTAAAACAAAAACGCTGATTAAAACAACGAGCATGAATCTAAACCGTCAATCATAGTCACAAATCAAAAGTTCACTTGACGATAATTGAAAAAGTTAACACTTTATACCTACATCGCGATCAGAAAAGGCGAATTATTAAACCAATTAAAAGTTAGCAACATTAACTGAATCAATGCACAACAAATTTCCTCTGAACTTCCGCCCTTTGGTACGATTTTATTTCAGTCTCGTGGGGTAAGCGGTACGCTACGAAACTCAATACGTTTTCCCTAAAACTCGAAACGTAACGATTCGTACTACGATTTTTCCTTTCCTCCATTTTAAAAATACCCGTACATTTATATATACCAATATATATTTACTTTTAACCCTTTTATGAATTTTTAAAAAAATCCGTTTGTGAACACAGATCGAGACGCGAATATGGCTTAGATTGCATGTCTTATTGCTGCTAGTGGAGGCCGAAAGTGGATAAAAAATTCATTATAAAGCACTGCATTGCCATCTGAATGTGAAACTTATTACGTGAGCGAGTGAGTGGGAAATCGCTAAGTAGTAACATCCAACTCATTTTCCGCCGACATTGAATATTCTGCTATGTTTGAAGGAAAAACAGTGTTAAATTGCGTGGGGAGTCGCTTTTGAGCTGCCATATTTGTGGAACTGATCTTTGGGTTGTTGGTGTTAAGGTGGCTTTTTGGCTGAAGGTTGAGGTGTTAGGTAAGGGGTGTCGGAAGTGGTTCCTGTAACAGAAGACACGTAAAGAGTATGTGGGTCAAGTGGTACGATCACGCGCTTCGGGCGACGCCTGGTGGTCGCTACATGTAAACATTGTAACATAGATACTCTTAGAGCTTTGTAGAGATTACATGGCACATGCGCTGGACAGTGCTCAAAAAAGATGTTTAGATTAAAGTTTCAAATGTTTGGATAATATATATATTGAATAAGTAACAAACGAAACGAAGGTTATTTATATTAAATGGTCTCTGCAAACCGTGGATATCTGCGTCTAGACTAAAATAAGACTAAAGTCCTAACTGACGTCGTGCATAGATGCGTTATTACTCCTGGGGTTGTAAACAAAATTGTCTATGGCTGATTGAGAGCGTAAATGTAACTTAAAGTGTAAATGTTGCCATTAATCACTATAAATAAATAATAATATACTTTATCAGTTAATACGTGATAATTACGGTTGGCTTTGAAACTTTTGATCCGTTGGGTCTGAATTCCAAAAAAAAATTCAAGCAATTAGTCCCACGTTTGGTTGCCGTCGCCGATGACAATAGGGCTGGTTCATGAACCAGCGATAGCAATTTGAATGTGAAATTTGAACATGAAGACATGTCTCGTGCAGAGAATTGTGATCGCTGTTCAAGTCGTGAATGCGGCTAGCGTTTTTGACACTCATGCCGCATGGGCACTGACTCCCTTTAAATTATTTAGAACTAGTCATTTATTATATATAATTCGTTTTAATAACACACTTGTATCTTTTTTTTAATTTGCAAACGAACATGCAAACCACCTGATGTTAAGTAGTCGCAGCCCATAGACATCCACTTCGAACCTCAAAACAACTGTATCTGAGCTCAAACGTAGCAACGTTGCTACTCCTGAAGACTAAGATGGTCGTCTCGCTTCAAGCAGTAGTCGGCAATCGCACTTCTCCAACCGAACACAAGTAATGCTTTATGACGGATTATGAGGGTGGCGCTGGTACCTCCCCGGTTGAACTATAGTTCACCTACCTGCCAATTTGTTGTTGCGTAACGAAGTTGTAAAGTTGGTATCTAGCTACATATATGCATGTATATTAAAATACGGATATTATAATTCACGAACAGACATACTCATACTTGTTTGTTGTTGATATTTGCATTGCAAAGCGGAAAGGACCTCGACGAAATTAAACGGATACAAAACTAAGGAATTAGGAGACAATACGCATGGGGGATTTAGATAAATACCAGTAACTGTGAGCTCTGTGATAAGCGATACCGGAAGTCGTAGCGTGAGCGATTTTAAAGTAATTAATGTGCACTAGAGCATGACACATTGAATATAAATTAGCATAATTATTAGCTCGAAGTGTGTATCGAAGAAATCTAAGTCACAGACAGATAAAGCAGTAACGAGGATGAAATTTGTACCTCTAACAAATATAAAAAAGTAGTTATAATATAGTACGATATAAAGCCAAAAATTGTTTTTGAAATGCTATGTGCTTGCATTAGCTCAATAACGACGCGCTGCTATTGACGAAATCGTGATTATTTTTTATTTACCAAGAGTAGCATTTGAGCCAGCAGTCTTGATGTTAACTGCAACAAACTATGGATATCTGTGTACTCTGACAAAAGGCTTGAAGTCCTCTCTGAGGTTATACGTAGATGCGTTACTACACTTTAAGTCTAAGAGCCTCACTAGTAAGTGTAGCCGGCAACCGTACCAACCGAAATACAAGAATAGCTTCATGACGGAATACCAGAACGGCAGTGGTACTGAATTATAATCGAACTATAGTGAACATAAACGCGTAAGTTTATATCTATGCTCTCTTCCGAAGAATCCAAGCAAGCTTAGTGCGCTAGAGGCGGAATGATGATAATTCTACATTATGCTCATGCTTGCGACAGCTCTGCGAGTTCATGAGCACATGAGCAATACTACATTCTTCGCCTTAACGCTACACCCATGTCCCTAGAATTCCTTATATCTTGGGCGCCATTGACGCAAACACTAAAACCCAAAAACAATTCTTAATTCATACTTTACATTTAATTATGTATTAATGATTAACGGTTTTTAATTACCGATATTTCGAACCAGTTGTAAGGCTCGTTCATATGCAGCATATGAATGCTTATAAACTGAACAGGTGTTCAGTCAAAAGGCACGTGCGTTGCTACTTCCTTCTGACGACCTTCTGACGACTACATTAAACTTCTTTTTATGTTCCGTACTGAGTTGCCGTACTAAAGGTACTACAGAGGTAGTATTCAACAGAAAAGGATCACATGGCCCTGATGATGTTAAGTCACGGCCACCAATGGACGCTTATACACTTAATAGGTGTTCAGTCGAAAGGCACTTGGCTACTCCTTAAAACTAAAATAAAAGTAATTTATACTTTCATACCGGAATTAAGCATGAGAGTATTCCAGACAATAAAAAGTTCTACTACTTTAACTTGCTATTTATTTAAAAGTCGGATGTACTTTATGTAATTAATTTTATTATGTGGTATCTTGCACGGGTAGAAATTCATATTTCGCGCACTACTTTCGAAGGGTTAAAACGCTATAAATAAGGACGTATCGCCATCTCCGCCATAATCACGCCGTTTATCTTGTAACGCAACATTAAGTACGAAAGCTCTAACATCTTGAAATATTCCCTTCACTGATATTAAGATTCATTAAACTAACTTAACCGGTGTTCGCGGTTCCTAGCGGGTGACGTCACAAAATTTATTCCTCGGACTTCATCCACAACTTATATTATGACGTTATCTGGATTGATTATATCTCGTGATTTCATTTCCTAGAAAGTTAAATTTCTTCAAGTTTTCTTCTAACAAGACAAATCAAATTAAAATTAAAATAAAAACGCGACTTCAAAAGCACTTTTTATGAAAGTACTTTTTGCAAATAAAACGTAACATAAAAACCAATTTTTTGTACTATGTGCAAAATAATGGCGTTAAATAAATTGGATGTATTTGGCATTGGTTGTTTACTAGCTATCATTTGATTCGTGTTCCTATAAAAATGTTTTTTCTTGGATTAGTAGACTTTATATAGCGTCGAGAAGTTTATGAATAACTCTCAGGCATGCATTCTTCCTCATAATGTTTTCCTGGTAGCTAAAGTAAATTGTATTATTTTTACATTTTACTTTATATAATACGTACTCAAGATTAATGCTTTTCAATTGCCGATAATTCAAATCAGTTGCATGGTTCGTGGTTACGGGTAAACTAGATTTTAGAGTCGACGGACCATGCAACTGGTTCAAAATATCGGCAGTTAAAAAACCGCAAATATGCCGTAATAGCCGTTAACCCGTTCAATAGTGAAATGTATAAATATTAGGTTAAAATTGTAAGTTGTTATTTACGGCTTATATAGTTTACTAATTATTCACGCATACAGACTAATTGCTTTTTGGATGTTAAAAATTATAAAAATATTAAATCATTAAATTACAAAAAATTAAATATTAAATCAGTCCCTTTAACACATTTTAAACGAAGTTCTATCGTAAGACGAACGCAATGACAACGCATGTCCTGTATAGAATGAAAAATGGATATTTCAAACGACCCTTCATATCCATTCTCAGTGTTTCGATGGAACACGTTTCCTGTTCACTTCATTAAATTTAGCCTAAAAGTTCATCGCACTGATTTCATATTCAATTTGGCGCTTACAGGGACCGCCGTAAATTTTTTATGGGCACGTAAAAAGCTACCGGTGATTTTTTTATCATATGCTTGCAAAAAGTTTGAGACGCGCCGTAATTGAAGCGCTTGCTTTCAGCTTTTATTTACCATGCAAAATTGATTCATGCACGTTATGAAGTTATTGTTCGGATAACTGTCAGCGTCTGTCAGAGTTTTTTCAGCCGGCTTTTTCGGTCCATAACAGTTATAAGCGCATTTAAAGCCGATGAATTGATTTTACATTCGTACTTTGATATTTATTACCTGTAAATAACTTAAAATGAAATTATATATTTTAGTATTCAGTTTTTCTTTTTTTTTTCAATTAATAAATAAAAACTTCACCTAAATAATTAAAAAGAATGTCGTGTCAACGCGGCGTGATGCCAAGAATCCTTGTCGTATTCCCGCCCTAAATAGTAATTGCGATTTCTGTGCGAATGAACTAGCCCTCTTGTCATTAGCAACGTCGATTAAACATATTAAAGGTTGCTTGACCACTTTTTGGTACATAAAAATGATAATTTAACAAAATTTTGTCCAATTTTGTACTGTTTACCATCACATCGTACTGCTGAAAGTAGTGTCTTATTTAAATAATCACGAATGAAATTTAATTGAACAGTTTTGTTTACAATACAAAACTTATCTGCATTTAAAATTTAGAAATGTCAAGCATTTATAATGTCGATGAAAAAATATATTTAAATTATCTTTTAATGACAATGATAATAACTTATCTTATTTCAAAAGTAAACCGTTATATCTATGTTTAAATTGTTATTATTACTCCAGTTTTTATTGTAATATAATACAATAGTAACATCTTGTAGTAAATTTTACTGCCGGTCAATCTTAGCCAACAGATATTACACTGTGCCCTTGACGTTCATTAAGTGTATGTAAATACCTTACAATGAAATAAAATATCTGAATTTGAATTTGAATTTAAGATTACAAAAAAAGCACGTAATTTTTAAATGTCCCTAGCAAAACAATTTTCCCTTGAAATGTAAAATGTAATAAACATTTTGCTTTGTCCACTAAAGCCGACTTGTTATTCCTGAATTAAAGTGCAAGTAATTTAAAAAATGTCCTTTGTAAGCGCAACTTAACAACCGTGGGAAGTGGATGGTTCGCCGGCCATGATAGCGAAAATCTTTTTTGGAACCCACGAATGGAAAACGGTCAAGATTTATGTAGCTGATGTTTATTCGAAACAGATTGTGGTCAGTTTTTATATCTGTGACCGCTAGAATATTGTTTATTTTTTATTTATGTTGTTACGGTAGAAAAGCGTGCAGGCCACTAATATTAAGTAGTCGGAACTTCAAACAGGACTGAAGTTCTATCAGAATTTGTAGTTAATTCGTTGCTAGTCCTGAGAGTAGAGATAGTAACTACTGCTCATGAATATCTGTAAGCAATTCTATAGAAATCAACAATCCCACTTGAAGTCGATAACTGATGCATTGTTACTTCTAAAGACTAAGATACCTTATTTGCAAGTAATCCAGCAACCACAACTTTCCACCGAAACGCAAGTAAGCTACTTGTTAATTAAATTTCATAAAAATGTTGCTTCTAATTATAAGAAAACACTTTTCGCCAGAAAATTATTAACTGTTTTCTTTTGTTTTATTTTGACTAGTGTGTTTGTTGTGTAGCGCGTGTGAATTTATGTTGTGTGATATTTGTTAAGATTTTAGAATGAACTTTGAATAAATTTACAGTGAAACATTTCGTGTATGATTAGTTTAATTGAACTTAACAGATTACATATATTTTTACTTTCAATTTTTATTTATATCATAGTAGTGGAAATAAATTGTAAACTTGAATTAATTCCTGAATGGACACAATTACCTAGATCTAGAGTTAGGTCGTAAGTAATCAAACCATAAACTTTTAATATTTTATTAAAATAAACTTTTTATTAAAAAAAAATTTCAGATAAAATTACGTCTAAATAAACATAGATAACGATGCTGAGCTGTATCCGGCTTGCGTTTCTAAACGAAATTATCTAAGTGCTATTTAAAATTCAATACGCGTCTTTCAGACTCTACTGAGAGCATAAACAAAACGGCTCTTTGCATTCTTCAGTACACCGTAATGGCATCTCTACTACAAACAGGTTGTAGCATCCACGAGCAGCGATAAGATGGTTTGTATTAAATACTACCTGTGGCGGCGACTTCATCCGCGTTTATTTTATATAATTCTAATAAAATTTGTCTTGTTACTTCGTATTACACTAGTTTTAGTGTTACAATAGTAGTTGTCCATGAAATTCCCGTCAAAATCGATCCAGCCGTTTCCGAGATTAGCCGGAACAAAAAGACAGACAGAGAGATAAAAATGGTAAAAAATGACATTTTGGTATATGTATCGATTACGCATACATATCCATTTAGTAAAAAGCGGTTATTTTAATATTACAATCACTCCAATTTTACGTATTTGTATAGATAAAAGTAATTATCAAACCATGAAAGTTTCATCACGCTCAAACAATTACTATAAAAATTCGAAATTTATTTGTATTTAAATAGTATTAGTGACAGATTGAACTAGTGGCATAAGATTAAGTAATATAAAGGTAAGTATAATAATTAATACACCGGCCTTAAGTTTTATAGTCACTTATTATCTTGTTACTATAAAAGTAGTTAGCTGGTATTGGTTTTTTCAATGCCCTCAAGAGTTTAAAATAAAATATGTCATGTTCATCGTGTGTAGAATTGTCACCAATAGACCTATCTCCTAGGCCAGGGTAGATCTTTTCGTAGGCTTTGTCTTGACGGGAATCGAACATACATGCATATCTGCATTTAGAGTTACGTATCTATTATTTGAGCTAGCCGAAGATACGAAAAACCTAAAAAGACAACAAACCAAAACTGCAGGTTTTTTGGAAAATCCTCTTTTTTGAAAGTATCACGTTATGTCCATTAAAAAAGGTACATTTTATAATAACATACTGTGTTATATTATATTCAAACAATATTTTTATTGTAATAAGTAGCATAACACATTACGAATATCAATCATCGATCGCAATATTTTTATGATTAAAAACTTATAAAGAAAAATATTTATATTAATTTACGTCCAAGTGACAGATATGTGAGAGTGAGAGGATCTATGAATGTAGTAATTCTTACCACTGTTGGTTTGTACACTTACTAATATTTGTTTTATTACGTTACAGGAGAGAGAGAGAGACGGAGAGAGAGACGTTTAGATTGTCTCGTAACTATAACTGAAATGCTAGCTAGCGAGAGCTTTTTACACGACTGCGCTGAGACAAACACCTTACATTTGTATCCCTTTAATTGCGTTCCTCTCAATTAACATACAGCCAATTGCGAATTCATTGTCCCGCCTTATTGACTTTCGCACCGAGCTACAATTTCGTCTTTTATTGCCACTCCATCTACCTTTTACTGTTAATGTTCTCATCACCTTGAATATGTTAATTACATTTTGATTAAGAGTTACTGTTTTTATAATATAGTAACGTTGGGCAGCTTTTTTAGCGAAATAAACTTAGTTGCTTGTTATAAATTGTAATGGAATACGTAATTTTTCATATATTATTTATATTAAAGATGGCTTTTTTGTTTATTAAGTTTAATTGTTTTTACTCAGTTCCGAAATATTATAGCGTGATATACAAGTATACCGTATACTATGACCGGAAATACAGGTATACTGTGTACACAAATTGTTTTAGATTTAATTAATAGTCTTTGCGTTAAAGAAAAATAAATAAATAAATAAACAAAAGAACATTTTTTTTTACTTTTTTCTTACTATGAAATAGTAAGAGTAAGAGTTTCAAGTATTCGTGGTATTTGGACTGAAATGAATGCAAAACTTTTTATTGCAATTAGGCAATAATTGTTGAGCAATTTGACGCGAAATCTTAAAATAAGGGTGGATAATTTATGTAGTGACGTACCATTTTTATTTCTACATGCAGGGCGCATACAATTGTCGACCCCGTTTTAACGGAGAGCGTACTCATTATCGTTTTCCGGTATTACGCCCCATGTTTCAAGTAATACGGAAGAAAATGTTCCCTTGAATCATTTGGCTGGAAATCAATTAAAATTTATAAAAAAACTGAAAAGTCACACCTCGAAAATGATACACATTCACAGCTCTCAATAGTGACCTAACTAGGAAATGTAGGTTTTTGGGTAAAGTAAATTAAAGATACGTACAAAAGATTTTAGATAAAAATCATATTATTTTTTAGAACATTCATAGTATTTAAATGTTATATGATACTGAATATACTAATTTATATGTTATAAAAATGCAATAATTTTGAGTTAAGTCCATTTTTTTTCTAATTACGAAATAAGTCACTATCATCTCAGAATCAGTAAGGATGTCGACACTAGCGTATTCGATACTCGAGGTATAAAGATACGAGATATTCGAGGTATACGGTTTTCAATTTTTAAACGTGATTATTTTATGTAATTTATTTGAATTCTTTTAGTTAGTTTAGTAGTTTAAAGGTGATAGAGTCGTTACAGCCGTTAGAGCTCGCCCGGGGCACACTACCGCCATCCTCAAAGCAACATGTTCTTCATGTATTGTGTTTCGGTTGGGGAGGTGTGGTTGCCGGACACAGATTATGGGAGGCGACCATCTTAGTCCTTAAGCGTAGGAACGCATCCGTGTCCATCCTTAAATAGAACCTCTGTTCTATTTGAGATTGGACGTGGTTGTCCATGGGCTGCAGTG
>DWON01003401.1:0-18106 GCA_018251015.1 Phocides pigmalion okeechobee
AGATGAAGATTATTGACGGAGAATACGGCATACGATATTTTCAGATATTATCATATGACTGTACGAAGTGTATAACGTCAGACAGTACACACATTAGCTATTTCTATTGCAAAGTAAAAAGGTATGATATATTGCAACACAATAAGAGACTTTCAAAGGATGTAAATCGGAATAAGATGAAGAATATTGTCGGTGAATACGGCATACGATATTCTCAGATATTACACCAGATTTACGTACAAAATGCAACGCCCCGGGCCGGTTTGACGGACTGCCGATTCGCATTTTGAATTATTCATTTGGTACTCCCAAAACTTCGCCGTTTCCCGGCCGCCCCTTCGAATATTGCTTTGTTTTATAGTTTATGAAATTTTACTTCCTAGACGTTTGAATAACTTTGTACAAAATCTGGTTTGCGTTGCGCTTTTGTTACCGCTATTCGTTCTATTTTGTACATAAATAAAAATGAGTATGTTAACACTTTAAAGCTAGTTTAATACAGCATTCTAACAATCTGACATCACGTATATAATTTATATATTTTAAGCGTCTAGATTTGCATGGGCACCAAAGACCACTCATAATCAGGCGGACTGTTTGTTAGTTTGCCATTTCCCCTTTTTATAAAGAAGACTCCGTCATCCCTGTTTTGACATATCAATGAGATGACCACAGCATCACGTAGATTGTAAAGGGATGTATGTATATAAGCAATCTTCTATATATAAAAGTGGAAGGCAACTGACTCAGAGATCAACCATCAATGAAAAGAATCGCTACACTCCGAAAGACACAACAAAATTCCACCCTTAAGAGAGTAAAATATAAAGACGAAGATTTATGTGATTGTTGTGGTGGGATGTATGCGAGTGAAACCAATAAATGCTGGATAAACAGTGTTTTTATTACAAGGCTTATAATAATATAATAGGAGGTAAATACACACTACATTATTTTTTATATTCTTTATATTTCTGTTTTATGTACACAAATAAAGCATCATGATTGATTGGAATGCGACAACTGCGTGAGCAAAGCTGCATGTACAATCACTTTTCAAAATGTAACAAACCTACGTCATTGACTAATAGCATAATACAATACACTAATAGACCCAATGAGTTCTAATGAGCGACTAGGGCAATAAGTCAGCCGCAGACGCGGCTCGGCATCCGTTACAAATCGGTTCGTTTGCGAAGACAAATGGCCGCCGTCTGTTCGCCTGCATATACATTCTATTTCCAAAAATTACTCGAAAAAGAGTTCGGAATCCAATATTGGCTGCAAGCGCAACCGGCGTTTACAAACACCGTCATATTTTTTTGCAATTCCCCTCCGATTTGTAGCTCAGTTTTTAGGGTACCGTATCTTTTGGGTCATAGAACTCTTTTAATTTTATGTATGCAAGTGCTGTCCATAACTACAAAATGTTACAAAAAAAAATTAAAGAAAAATTATTTTGGGGTGGCATTTCATATTTGCATAAATACTTCTGTGTCCCCAAAATTGGTCGCTTACTCATTTTATTATTAAAGTTTTATAGAGTGTGACATATTTGCCCCGTAGAATTGTATCCCACCCGTTTACTTTTAAATTATAAAATAGAAGATTGCCAAAAAATCTAGTAAAACTTAAAAAATACTTTCGATAAAATTTGGTTTGAATTTTATTCGACATTAAAAATATTTGGATATTTTTCTATAACTACAGAACTCTTAACTTACCATACTCCGACACATACTTAACAGCATTTTTTTTTCACACACGTCTTGCAGTAAACGCATTTGTCGATATTCGTTATAGCATTGTTGACGCTCCGACGGTGTCGCCCCAAAGTCGAATTCGCCTTTTTGTTAATCACAATAGAATATTTCGATGCGTGATATTCCATTGTTCGATTAGCCATCGGCACGGACCGCGTCTGTAAGGAATCTTGTCGGTAATATTTAGCGCCGACGGTGGCATCACAAGGCGCTTCGTTAGAGCTTCTTAGAACCTAAATTGCGTATTTAAGTCTGTAATTAAGATAAATATCGTCGATAACAGTTCGAAACTACGTGGTAGCTATGTCACCCTCGAAGTCTGCTAATGATCTAAAAAGTGATGCAACTCAGACAATGCGACCAACCGGCATTTGGTTTGAGGTGTCCGTTCTTCTTCTTTAATTTCGCCTTGAATTTTAATGTTATTAGCCGTACTTTTTGTTAGAAAGATGTTCCAGTGTTATATTGTTCGAATTCATATGGCCGTACAATTTGTATTAATTAATGTTGATCCATTTTTATAACGCAACTCTTGAATATAAAACAACATATTTGTTCTTTTCGAGATTGTATTTTATAAAACGACAAAGAATTTCAAGCTCATTTTATGGACAAGTTTAGCATTTGTGAAATACATTTAAGAACCAATGGTATACAAGTCAAATAAGTTGATATTAAAATGCATTCGAATACTTAATTTTTTAAGTGGATACTTTTAGTTATTTTTTATGATAATTACCCGTAACCAATACAAACATATGATATTTAGATCTCAGGCTTTCACAACTTGCAACAACACTATGAAACACTAACGAAACATTTTATTTACAACGAGTATCTCTGAAGAGCCATCAACAAATCCTAGTATCAAGGCCGCTTAACGTTTACCTTAAGACATTCTACAAGCTTCGAAATTCGTTCTTGTTTGTGATAAAAAACCTTATCTTTCCTATTTTCTTAATGTTTCAACAAAAATCCCACTAGTAACTCCAATTTCCCATAAAAATCCTATAGTAAAAACAAAATACAACTGTTAAACACGTATAAGCAACTAAACATTTTATTTGTAGCGAATAAATCTAAACTAGACCTCAACAAACCGTATATATGGCTAGTATGTTTGTGTATGACGAATATGAACGCTTTTTTTTAATTTTATTATTAGATTATTAAGTTTTTTTAATACATCCTACAAGCTTCATAATTACATAAGAGGTTATACTCAGTGATGAACGAAAACCGTATCTTTCTTATCATATTTATCTTCCTCATTATCATTATCGTTATGTATCTGTTAATGTTCAATTGCTATGCCCAGATCACCTCTCAGAATAATAAGGGTTAGGACATAGTTTACAACGCTGGCCAGTTGGTAGACTTCACACATCTTTGAGAAGTTCATACAGAACTCGCTGGCGTGCTGGCTTCTTCACAATATGTTGTTCCATCGTCATAAGACGTGAAAATTACACTGTAATAAGCATATAACTTTGAAAACTGAAAGATATGAGTTCAGTTTCAGTGCCCTGGATTCGATCTTCAGAACCTCTGTTGGAGAAGCCAGAATGTTAACCACAAGGCTATCGCTTATTTTCCTCACCTCTTATTTAAAAACCCCACTCACAACTCCAGTTCTCCATAAAAATCCAATAGAAGCAACATTTCTCTAACCAGCTTCGCTTTAATGAATAAGTAAACAAAATTAGTGAGGGTCCAATATCGAAATAACTGAAACAAGTAGACGGTCAAAAGTACGGGAGTGGCATATAAATTATCCATTTACAGGAAATAATTTTAGCTTCTTTCAAGCTTCTTATACTTGATGTGGAGGGTTTTTATTTTATGTGCAATTTTAAATCAGGTTACGTAGCTACCTTTTTAAGTATTCTGTTTGGTTTTGCTTTTTCTTTTAGGGTGTTTATGCTGTCATTTTAAGGAGTACACTTAAGTGGCTGTATAATTTTGTATAAGCAGCTTACTTTCGTTAGTGATTTTAAGTATCTGTTTAAGTTGTAGAAACGAAAGCCAACATAAAGTCTATAGTTTGTACAAATTTAATAATACATCATATTTTAGTGATTTATATTATTGCGTATATATTTGAGTGTATCAATTTCCTACCCATGAATATTACAAAATTCACAAATTGGAAGATTTGGAGGAAGATTTTCAAAACAAAAAGTAATAGTTTTTTATGTGAGAAGAGTAGCAAACGAGCGTGCAAACCACCTGATGTTAAGTAGTCGCAACCCATAGACATCCAGGTACAACTGGAAAGCACGACTACAAACCTATCTGAGCTCGAACGTAAATGCGATTCTACTCCTGAAGACTAAGGCGGTCGAATCGCTTCAAAGTGTAGCTGGTAACCGCACCTCTCCAACCGAAAGACAATTAATGCTTAACGGTGGATTATGAGGGCGGCGGTGGTACCTCCCCGGTCGAACTATAGTTCTCCCATCTTTAAGTTTCTGAAATTGAAGCTAAATCTTTAATGACAATTATTAGTTTATTAATGAAGTTTGTCTAAAATCTTTTAATACGAATTTAATTTGCATGTTACACTATCGCCTATCTAGACCTTATTGAGAAAAGACCTATCCCCAGCAATGGGATAATAATGGTTCGATCGTGATAATGTAAGCGCTATAGAATTTTTGGTGCAAGAATCCGTTTTGCACATTATTTCATTTTATTCTACCTTATGCATGGATTTAGGGTATATTTTACGTGGATTTAATCATAAAAATAACAATTGAATTTAGAGAAGCGTATTTGTACCCTAATGCTACATTGTAACGCAGAAAGCGTAAAGCGTTAGTCCACGAATGTATGGAGACGTTGTACTTGCTCGGATTAGCTCATAATATGTGTTTACTATGACTATTTCGAATAACACCGAGAGCGCTAGATTAGGATTGAAGAGTTTTAAACACACTCACTGTACGAATCGAAATCGCTTTAAACTGCTATTAAATAAAAATAATCCGGCATTTTAACTCTTACTCGCTACTCTTGAAAATATCTTGAGTGCATCGTTGAAAGTAAATGCGGGCATAATTCCTGCTTCCACTGCGTTTGGATTGCATTTAGAAACGTTAGGGGATGAAACTGGATAAAGTTTATGTTAACAGTAAGCAATAAAAATAGCCTTTATGACGATACGTGGAATGGTTACGTTTGTTTGCTTCATGCTACTATTTCGACGCGAATATCGTATTGTGAAGATAGCGTTGAAACTTTTACGAGTATATAGGAACAGAATATTTTCTTAACATAAAAAACTGAATGTTTAACTCTATGCCGATTTTCGGCAGATGGCGCCACTGTCATTGCAATGAATTTCATATATTATATGCTGATTTGAATTCAAATGAAAGGGTATTTATTTCAAAATTAACAAAATCAATAAAATGACTAAAATTTATTGAATATTTGTGTAGTGTCTTTCCTTCAAATTTATTTTAGTTGGTGGCTCAGCAACGGCTTAGTCTATATATATAATTCTTCTGTGCGTGAATATATCACTCAGTTCCTACTAAACGGCTAGACCGATTTTAAAGAAAGTCTTAGTGTGTCTTCAGGTGGATCCGAGAATGGTTTAGATTCACATTAAATCCCATAGGTGGCGTTGCAATATGTCGCAAAACTAACATTTGTGGGTTTGAGTTCATTAGAACCAGAAATTAGATTAGATGCAAAAAAGTGAATTGCAGATTTTTCTGAATATTCCGACCAGGACAACTTCTGCTGGGCCCACTAGTATTTTATAAATTGAATTGTATTGATGTTTAATAATGTTTAATTTGTAAAATTTTGTCAGCAAACTTTTCAATTAATTTTGTCAATAAACATGTAAATGCTGTTTTGGTAGTTATTATGTGATACAGAGAAGCAATCAAGCATTTAGTCCATTCAATTTTAGTGCTACTTCATCGAAACCATTTACTGATCACCAATATGGGACGGAAATCCTACTTTGAAAGGATCACAGGTCGACGACGATGTGACGAACACGTTGAGTTTATTTGTATCTTATTTTTTTAAAAGCGATTACGATTACGATTATAATTATTTATATGACAGACATGCAGCCAAACAAGCAATTAGCCAACTTAATTTTAATGATCACAACTATAATACATATTACCGAAATGAAATATGAAAAGAAATCCTACTTAAAAACCATCTCAGATCGAAAACGGTGTTCTCACCGTTGAGTTCATATTCTCATTTTTAATGCTATCTAATTTTAATGTTGCTACATGAACCCATGTTACCGACCTGAAATATTGAACGTAAATCCTACATTGAGTAAATCCCACATGCATTGCTACCCCTAAAGACTTATACGGCTGCCTCATATTAACTGAACTGGTGATTGCATCCACCCACTTCAATGCCGTCTTACTACAATGATACTATAGCCTATTTTCGTTTTAAGTCAAATCAAATAAACAAGAAAGAAATATGTTCTCTAATATAGAAGATAAAATGAACAATAGCATGATCTAAACAATAATCGGTTAAACTTAAACAATAATAAACAATAATAAGTACACCATAAACTAGTTCGATCCATCACATCACACAGTACAAATCAGTAGTACAAACTTTATACACAGCCGGCTGTAATAGTCTATTCTAGTCTTAATATTATGGGAACTGTTGGAGGTTTCTTAACGCTCCTTTAGTTTTATTATTCTATGACTATAGAGAGATCATACTACTGATGTCTCTATACTGTGGTATTACGTTTACTACGCGATTTAGTTTAATATTTGTTGTAGTATTTTTGCGTTTTCTTCTATTGCTATAAAGTAAATTGACTATACAGTCATATGCTGAAATAAAAAAGAGAATTTGTATGAACTTTTGCAGTGATAAAAGGCCAATAGCTCTCAATGGCAAAAGATATAAAAGTCCGTGATATTCCATTCACGCCTCCGAGTCTGTAAACGCCATCACTCTCAAAATGAAAACAAAAGAGTTATTGAAAGTTGAAAACATTTAAATAACTGCAATTTTTGTGCTGTTCCTGTAGTGCCTTAGTCAGTTGTCTCACCACAAGAGAAATGAGTTAAGATATTTAAAGTTAATAGACGCCTGTAGCATAAATATTTTATCTCTTTTAAGTGTACGTCAGTCAGACTTTTCACTTATTATTATTAATTATTGCGCCAATGTTTAACATTGTATGTCCGATAAAGTTTCCAATATAATTCATTACAGAAACATTTATTTAATGAAGATTTTGATTTAATTGTTCATAATTACAAATTATTCGTATTTATTGGACACTTGTTTTAACGTAACAACCATTTTAAAACCTGGTAAAGATTAACATATCTATACATATAATAAAACAGTAATTGATCGCGTGTGTACATGACAAATATATTTCAAAATTCATAATAGAGTGCCCTTTTATATACAAGAGAACCCAAAATAATGTGTTTTCATTTTGTCGGTTTGTCTGTATGTCTGTATGTTTGTACATGATAATCTCAGAAACGGCTTATCCGATTTGAATGCAGTTTTCAGGATTATATTGCGATGGACTTCACTTAACAATTTATGTAACACGTGAACGAAGTCGCGGACAAAAGCTCGTCATGACTATTTAACTTTAGGAAACTTGTATCTGCATGACATTCATTAAGTGTATGTAAATAGCTAATAATAAAAGAAAATATTTGAATTTGTGCAGAATAGTACGAATAATTTTTTTAATATAACAAATTTACAAATTCATTTTCTCCACTCCCACTCATAAGCGATGAACTTCTATTCTCTACTCGTCAGTGGTATGACAATCGTCTAACAGACGCGTTGTAAGCCAATTAAATTGATTGATACAACCCAAGTGGCGGTTGTTAATCAAAACATTCATTTCAGCCGCCGGTGGTGCAAAGTGCATCCGAATATACCGATTAATTTATTCCATTGAGGTAACATTTTCGTGTTATATCAAACCTCAAATTTAATTTGAGGTAATAAAATTGTTTACTCATAACTACGGATGACTCATAAAATTGTAATTATATTTTACGTCTAAAACATTTATTTTCAATGATGAAAATCTTAAAACTAATTATAATAAAAGTCTAACCTAAATTATCTAAAGGCAGTCCGTGCCCATGCGCCATGATTCCAGGAACATTAGCTGTATTCCCGCGTTGAAATGCAATCGCAATTCTCTACGCGAGATATGAACCAACCCTCTTGTCAGCGGCGGCGTCGATCGAAGTGGTACTTTTTTTTTGAAAACATTTTTGGCACACAAATTATAGGTAATAAAATTGTTTATACTCATCAATACCGATGACTCAGAAAGTAATTATTATATTTTAAGTTATATTATGTTACTATAATAAGGTATTTGCGGGAACGCTACTTCGGAACGACATGAGCTCCCACTCTTACTATTCCTTATCCGGGAAGACTCCCGTCCCGGATGGCGATTAGTCATTAGTCAGTTAGGATGAGGTTTAGTCGCTTTTAACGTTTAGCTGGAGATACCGCAATGAAACAATATTATAACATCTATTATTGATTTTTGTGAGCTGATTTACTTTGTTAATATGACATATATGATATGATATGATATGATATGATTTGATATGATATGATATGATTTGATATGATATTGGTATACTTTCCTTTAAAGCATATATACGTTATCTAACTTTGCCTGCGACTTTTCTCTTGCATAAAATAAATTACATTCGTACAAGCTTTCAACCGTTTCACCCCCTAAGGGAAGGAATTTTCAATATTTCTTTGCTAGTTCTTAATTTATCTATATAAAAAACCTAACAACAAAATTTCGAGATTTTAAATTTTCTAGGCTCAGTAGATTCGGCTGTGCGGCGATTTCTGTATCAACCACCTTACTCTTTTAAAACAGACTCATTTTATTGAACAGTAAACGAATCTGAACTGTAAATTAAAACACAATACTCAATTAAATTAAATACAACGGCTGACCAACACATTAACGTCTCGGTCAGTGTATGCGAACATTATCACAGTGGGTTCAATTTGAGCGGACACGGGCGTAACGACAGTGTGTCGCCGCGGTTTGGACTTGCTCTATGTGTTCTGGAAACGCTTGCATTTACTTTGGAATTAAAAATATATGTCGACAAATGGCCGGGTCGCTGTTCATTTGTTTCTGTTCTTGTTTTTTTTTTTTTAGCTGAGAAGCGTAGCAAACAAGCAAGCAAACGATCTGATGTGAAGTAGTCGCAACCCATAGACATCCACGTACAACCACAAATATGACTGAAATCCTATCGGAGCTAGAACGTAGATACCTTGCTACTCCTGAGGACCAAGATGGTCGCCTCGCTTCAAAGTGTAGCCGGCAACCGCACCTCTCCAACCGAAACACAAATAATGCCTAAGGGCGGCGGTGTTACCTCCCCGGTCGAACTATACCACCTACCATTATGTAATATGAAAATAAGGTACTTTACCTAGAAAACTATTTCGGTGTCTCTTTTAGTAAACCTATATCGGCGTGTTTACGATGTGTTATGTAATAAGTTATGTGCGTGTGTGCGTGTTATGGTTAATCCCAGCAGCTGCGTTGCAATATTGAATCTAGGCGCCTGCGATTGTATATGGGTTTTGTAAATGTGTTTGTTTTTACAATTACACAAACCCACATAGCCATAGACATACGTGTTGATATTAAAACACATAAATCGTGGCGTTCTAGACTGTGTTTTGTATGCAAAGGATTTAGGTGAAATAATTTCCTACCACTAGTAGTATTAGTTGTAGGAGAAAAAAGTAGTAGAGTATTAGAGAGTATAAAGTGTTACGGTTTTTGCTTTTTTGTTTTACTGTAGATAAAATAAAATGTTGGAAATAGAATCCGATCAGGTTTTTGCGATATATAGCATAATTAAAGTTGAAAAGTGATGTTAAAATGAAATACTTTAAAACATATTAATGTATTAAGCATTTAAAAGAGTCAACATCAACAACTCATTATATGTCTACTGAGTACAGATCTGTTTTCAGAATAAGAAGGTAATAAAACCTTGACTGGGGAGGTACTACCGCCACAGCCATTTCTAACTTGAAGCTTAGGCATTATGTTATATGACGGGTATTCACGATTAGCGCATTTTAATTGCCGATATTTATTACATACACACAAGATACTCAACATTTGCCATATGCATTAATGGTCAAGCATTAAAAAAAGGAAATTTGTATAGTGGAACAAAAAGGATTTGTATAAAGGAACTCGAAGGACGTACAATCGTTGAGTAGAAAGGTCCTCGAGGGGCGACCGAGTCTAGGCAAAAGGAGCACAGGACGTCCACCAACCAGGTGGACCGAAGACCTAGTAAAGATAGCATAACCGCTGGATGTGGAGGGCACAGAACCGGTCAGAGTGGCGGCACCTGGGGAGGCCTATGTCCAGCAGTGGACACGTTAAGGCTGATGGATGATGGATGAAATTTGTATAATTTAAAATTTCGACAACTATTCTCTTAATCGTCTTTATAACTTAATCAGTAATTCTAATCAATTTCAAGTCAATTAAGTCACAATTACTTACGTAACATACTTGCACATCACAATTAACTTAGCGCTTACGTAGTTCAAGTGAACCTTAGGTACTTATTAGATAGTGTTATTCCGACTTCCAGGGTAATGCGAATCGTAATTACCTTTTAAATTCAATTAAAGCCTTTAGATACAATACAATGGCATCAAGGGTTAATGCAACTGCGTAGTGTCTTTGCAATGGCTTTCGATAGTGTAATGAATGGTATTACTTATAAAGATAACGCCTTGTCATTTAATTAACAATCAATCAATTATTCTTAAATGCTTACATTTTCTAATGGAAAAATATATTCATATTTTATTTGGCTTCATATTATATAAGCTTTATTTTGAATAAAATATTTTTACACGCTTAACTTTAATTTAAAATAGAATAAACTTTGAAGAAATTCCATCTCCTGTGTTCTAGGGATGATAATTTTTTTCAAAGGTATTTTTATTTATATCGAGTTTGTTTGTATTGAGTATATACTCATAGATTAATTATTGAATTAGTTCTTTTCTTGATATAAACATAAGTAATTTACATGTTAATAACAATGATATAAACTTTAAAAGAATTCTTATTATTGCCGTTATTAAAATCTTAAACTTGCAAAAAGTTCAATAATAACTGAATTCTAATATAAAATTGAATTCCCTCACTTTCCACATTTAGGGATGCTATTCTATCTTCAAGTTAATTGATCCGAAGGGAAAGTATTTCTTTCCAAAAAAAATCGTAATATAAATAAATGCTATCGCACTATCTCCTAAACTGTATTGATAACACTTTCATTAATTTTAGAATAAGCTTAAATTAATTGGCGTAATTCATAATTACAAAACATTATTTGAACCCTTGTAAGAAGACTTATTTCGGTTTAAATTTACCATTCTGAGCAAAATTGCCGAGAACAGTCACTGGTACGAAATACCATTTCTCACTTCTAGGAAACTTGGAATACATTAAAGTTTTAGTTAGGTTCCATTCGCTGTGACAGAAACAAGATATCGGTTACAAGCACGCGCAAGTATTTCCACTGAGTAATAAGATCCCTATTAAATTAAGAGCATTTCAGACGTCGCCAAAAGATGTGAGCAGAAAATTCCGGAACGGACGCGTCCCGAAGAAAATAACGTGGCGTATAATTGTCACCGACAATATGAATATATGCATCTGGGTCGGAATGGTCTTGCCAGCTGTAGAGTGACAAGATGTACTTACGTCGTTTGTGGAAGTTTTAGGTTTAGATGGAAAATAAACATTTTCCTTTTTCGGAAGTTTCACTTTAGACCATCCATCGCTTCATCTATTTCTATTGAGAAGTATTTCTTATGTTTCATAGGTACGATAGCTAGCGCTATCTATGCATTCGAAGTGACAATCACGTACTAATAGCTGAACTATATTATATATATATATATATATTGCTAGTTTTTTCATTGATATTCATAAAAAAATTCTGCTCTCTCTCAAAGTCAGTCAGAGCGTAAAGAATTAATATTTTAGAGATCGCAAACCTGTACGTAGTGAGATTTCAATGACACTATAGCTATACTTATTTTTACCTTTCAGCAGTGTGTGTTGCGGTGTTTATGGTTGCTGCAATTCTTAGTTGAAGGAGACGTTCTACATAATATACATAAGTTCGTTCTCATGCACCGGTTAAGAAACAAGGTATACATTTGCGACTGATTCTGCAAAGCATTAAGGGGTAATGTAGGTAATAAACTTATTTAATCAACATGGAATAAAGCAGAATTACCATTTACGTTTGGTGCGCGATGCGTTCCACTCGTTAACTTGCGGTAAGAGAAGCTACCATGCCATTTAAGATTATGTATGTATGCTGCTGTGATACTGTGTGGTGTTAGCCTGGAATAGCATGCTTTCTTCCTATGGATGTTATAGGCGACCGAAGGATTAAATACAGGTGATAGGCGATAGGCGACAGGATCTAACTGAGGAACTGTGTGCTCTAATATGCGTTATGAATAAAAACAGTTTGTATTTAGAACTATTTATTGTTTTTCACTTGAAAACAATCGGCCCCCGAAAGCCAGAATATTAGTCGAATAATGTCAAATAAAAACACTTCATAGATGAAAATATTTATTGCTTTTTCGTCAAGAAACAAACATTCACCAATATTCAGGATTACAGGCAAAATACCGAAAGCGATATCAACACGCCTTCTATGTCAACCGACATTTTCATATTACCGATTTTTTTTCAAGATTGTAAAAATGACAAGGAGGTAATGACTGGAAAGGTCATTATGGGTTGACGTAAGTTATAGACTAATTTTCACATTGTAAATTTATTTCATAATTTCACTCAACTTTTAAATGAGTTTCACGTTAGTAATACTTACTTTGAATTGAATTATTAAATAGTTGAATAGATGTTGACAATACCGAATATCCTATAAAAGCTAGAACACTCTAGTCGAACAACGCTAGCTGGAAGATTCACATTTGCAGAACGCTTACAAAACGAGGCATCAATGCGCATACGTGTTGAGGTTCAAGTTGCATTTATTCAGACTTCCATCAACGAGCTTCACATTTTAATGTGCTCGTTACTCCGTCTTATTCTATGTATTGTGTAGAAGGAATGACCAATAGAGTGAGAATATGTGACAAGATGGTATGTGTAGTTATTTTAAGGACTTATCTATTTCTATTTTTGTCCGCGTTAGTATTACTGAGATCTGATTTTAAGTATCTTCTAAAATTATTAATTACCCGTAAGACTGCTATATTCAGTTTAATGTAGTTGGAATATTTTATCCTGGAAAACTATGCATAGTTGTAAGTTCATAAATTGTTAAATAAAACCGAATTTAGTATAGGAGTAGCAAATCTTGACGATTTACAATGTTGAGTCGCCCCTTAAAACTTTCAAAATAATTGGCAAGTACAATGTTAAACTTCGACTTTATCTCTCCAGTCTCTTAATAAGGAACTGCAATTTGAAGCATCTACAGACGAATCCTGAGCACATTAATTGTCTTTGGGTCGGGTGACCCTATCTGGGCTAAAATTACACTAGACACAAAGAAAATTTAAGTGTATTTTGGTTCAATTAGTGGCCCTGCAAGGGGTGTGAAATTGCGCGACGGGTGTAATTTATTTTAAGTGTGACAGTTGACCAGTTTTACGGCACTGGGCAGCGATTAAACCAGCTCGGCTTTCGTACTATTGGCAAGGTTTCCTTTTTAATTCAGCTAGTTTCAAAATAGTTACATGTTTTAGATTTATAACAGCTGTTTTACTTTTAAGGCAGCTGGGGAAATACAATAGATAGAAAAAATATAGGAAAAAGTTAACGTTTCGGTATTATGAAAACAAACATTTATTGAAATAATATATTATATACATACATGACGAACTTCATGACGAATATGAATTAAATTAATTGAAAACAGTAAGCATTTTAAAAATGTTAAATAGGAATTATGTCCACATATGTATATTATGTAAAAACAAATTAGGAAGATAATAAATCGTTGTTTTTATTATGTGACAATAGTAGCAAATAAGTGTACAAGCCACCTGATGTTCAGTAGTCGCAGCCCATAGACATCCGTACAACCTCAAACACGACCGAAATCCCATCTGAGCTCGAACGTAGATACGTTGTTATTTCTGATGAATAAGACGGTCGCGTCGCTTTTTAGTATAGCCAGCAGATTATGAGGACGGCGGTGATACCTCCTCAACCGAACTATAATTCTCCCACCTTTAATCATACCTTGTGTCGTGTCGTTGTGCCGAAGCATAATTGTCAGAATGCAATTAAACCCGTATTTATTTCCAAAATACGGGTACATAAACAGAAACTTATACTATCGGATCTAATAGCAACCCTTCTGAACATAACGTATAAACAAAATTATACTGTAGAAACAATGTTCGAGAGGCGAACATAAATTTCGATCTTACACGGCTAATCAACATAGAAATTGTAATACGAATATCGGGCCGGCAATTACAATACATTTACATACAGATTTGGTTGGATTGAATTTCCACGGTTTGAGCCTGTTAATTTGCCTAAAAGGAAAGTAATTGGTTCAGACGATTTAGCTCGCAACTGCAACCAAGTGTGTGAAGATAGGGACTGTTCTTGATAAAATTTAAAGGCAATTTTCGTTTTGTCAAGGGAAACTTATTCTTCAAAATGGAAACAATGTGGAATTGAAAAAGTACAATTGAAACTTAATATCGAAACTGCTTGTGATAAAAAATAACTAATGAGTGTATAAATATTTCCAATTCTTCCGTAAATTTTCATTAAAACCAGTCATCTAATTCATGTATTTGAACTATTTAATATTATATTATTAGATTAACTAATCGACATATGGTAGATCTATAGTTAGCCACTCTCGTAATCCACCATGTCAAAACTATTATATTCCCATTGAGCAGATGTAGTCAAAGGCTACACTTAGCGAAGCTACCATATTAGTCCCCAATAGTATATCTACGTAGTTTTGATCTCAAATAGAATTTCAATTTTATTTGCGGTTAGATTTGAATGTCCGTTTACTGCAGCGATTTCTTAATATTAGGTTATTCAATCGTTTGCTACTTTTCCTACTCCAAAAAAATTCTTTGTAGATCAACTAACTGATTTTTTCGCCCTTTCACTGTCATAAAATGCAGGCACGTTATGCGGAACAGTTGCCGTCAATAGTCAATAGGAGTTATTTCGGAACGCAAAGCGGCTAATCGTTTTATTCGACGCAATTGTGTTCAGTGAATAAATATTTCTTTATTTTTTTGCCCGTGGCCCTATAGCTTCCGCAGAATAATTGTACCGTTCAACAATAGGGACGCGTGCCGCTTAGAGTGTTTTCGTTGACAATTGTTATGGGACGGTATTGCGTGTGTCCGCAAAGAGTGAAGACAGAACCACGTAGAGAAGTGATTTATTATTAATGGCTAAAGCATTGATAGGTTAGTTATAGGATTCTGGCGTCTTACACAGAGACACTTGGTTGGATTCCTTAACTCTCCTCTCAACCTCTGATTATTTGAAGCTAGGTGGTGAAGAGAAATACCTTGGAGATCCCATAGTTAAGTATATTCCAGAAAGTTCTCACAAGAGCGCACAATCTGCCTATTTGCACTTCGGCAACGTAGTGGACTATTGCCCAACGCTGCTGAATCGGAGAGCTATGTCCGGCAGTGGGAAAGATGAATGGTGAAATGGTTGGTAAATTAAATAGTCTATTGTTAATAACTGTGTTACTCCTCATTGTTAGTTTGTATCGGGTAGATTTAAAATATTATCTAATTCATTCATTCACTCATACAGCTAATTCGGTATACTCAATGAATTTGAAGCGGAATATCTAAATTGATTATTATTATGTAAGTACCGATTTACAATTATAGCTAAGAAAATCAGAACCGACTATACTTATTATTTTACCGCACCGATCGGCCCAAGCCACCTACTGCAGCCCGCTATGCCGTCGACGCTGCTGTACGTGTCTCGTATGCATTACTCTACAACAGAAGAGAAGATTGTAGAGTATATCAAGATTAAGACCAATTACAGATTGAGGGTTGTGCGATTGGAGTCCCGGCACAATGTAAATTTCAATTGTAAATTTCAATATTTTGTATAGCATTATTATTTTTTTCTTTTTCTTTATGTATTAATTTGTATATTGTTTATTTGTGTATCGTGCCTATGGACCATAGTAGCCTGAAATAAATAAATAAATATATTAATAAAATATCGTATGTAATGTGGTTTTTGTAATGTGGTGTGTGTAATCTTTTTATTGTACGAAATCCTGCGCACAGAAATGTAAATAACATTATTTCGATATTAATTATAATATTACTAGTTAACTCAGCGGACATTGTCCCGGTTTGATAAAAAATCTATGTCATTTTTCAGTGCCACCTATTGTGTCCAATTGAGAACCATTCTCGGATCCACCTGAAGTACTTCATTAAAATTGGTCCAGCCGTTTAGAAGGAGTTCAGTGACAGAACTTAGGAGATTTATTTATATAAAGATATTCGGAAGTCGATCAGTCCATAGTCAGAGATTCGTCGTAGTCATGATAGGAAATTTAAAACAGAACGGCTTTTAAATTAACAGCAATCAGGTAAAATCGTATACAATTTCATTCGCCGCGACACGTGACACCCATCATTAACTACGATGATAATATTCAGTGTTCGCAAGCAATAATTTTACAAAATTAACAACAAACCAACTTCATCAGACATATTCCCCTGACATCGATCGGTGATGCGTTGCTACCCCCGAGGACAAAGATTTGCTTGAGCGAGAATTATTTCACGCTAGAAATAGGCTTGACTAAGATTTGATCCAACCCCTGAGGACAAAGATTTGCTTTGCCCAGAATTGCTTCGTGCTAGAATGGGATCTACATTTGCAAAATGGCTTAAGGGGTTCTGATTTGAAGCATGTAGCAAGACAAGAGACACGTGGCTATCAAACTCAGCTCTCATGAGCAGCAACGCATCTTTTAAAGACTTTAGGTCTTTTGTTCCATTAAAAATCTTTAATGGCTACTTGAAATGCGCACAAGTCGCGCAGCTTGTCTAGATCATAGGGAGTAGGAAGTTAAGCATCGTCGGCCAAGGTCGAAAGTTAGATTGGTGATCGCTGGTGTTAATTTTTTTAGTGTCATTTTTTCACTATAATCTGTGGGGAGGCTGTGCTCGTGTGGCATACCATGACCATTGGTTGCATTCACGCGCTGAATAGCAATTGCAATTCTGTGTACGAAATATGGACCAGCTCTGTTATCCCTAGGAACCTCCATTAAATACGGAACTGTTTGCTTGATTTTTTTAGCACTCAGGTCCCGTAGACCGAACGTCATGTCTAAAACAAATTATGATAATGGAAGAAAAATGTTTTTAATATCAGGTTATGAACAGTGAAATCTTGTTAAATTCAAAGCAGGCTACGAGAATCTTGTTAACAATATGGTTGGAAGCTTTAATAATTCATAACACCAATTTTAATGCATTTTCCACGTCTATGAGCGCACGTAATAAAAACCGTCGTAGCAAAGCATTGCTTAATATCATATTTTCTTCCCCTATGCCGCAAAGCACAATGCACTCATAGGAAATTATCTTTTATACGTACGCCATGTGGCTCGTTCTAGGGATGAGAAAAGTGACAACAAATACAAACAATGTTTTAATAGCAATAAAATAACATAAAACTAAAGAAGAAAAATGCAACTAATATAATGATAATGAAAAGTGAAGCAATAAACATAGGGATATATGTGAACATGTGACATGATGACGACGACGATGATGATGTGACATGTGACATGGAATTCCATGTAAAAAATGTCATACTTGAATCTATAATATAAAATGATCTAATTTGTAAGATAAGCGAGCTAGCTATAACGGCTTTTTATCAAAACTCATGAATTAATATTCTGCTTGAAATCGGTGTGAAGGTAGTGTCTCCTTAGTAGCATGGTAGTGATTTTTTTATTATGAAAGATTAAGAAACGGGCATGCAGGCCACCTGATGCTAAGTGGTCGCTGCAGCCCATGAACAACCACGTCCAATCTCAAGTAGAACTGAAGTTCTATTTAAGAATGACTTGAGGACTAAGATGGTCGCCTCTAATAATGTATATCCGGCAACCGCACCTTCCCAACCGAAACACAATACATGAAGAACATGTTGCTTTACGGCGGGTTATGAGGGTGTCGGTGGTGCCGCCCCGGGCGAGCTC
>DWON01003402.1:0-18105 GCA_018251015.1 Phocides pigmalion okeechobee
GCCACCTGATGTTAAGTGGTCACTGCAGCCCATGGACAACCACGTCCAATCTCAAATAGAACAGGAGTTCTATTTAAAGATGGACGCAGATGCGTTCCTACTCTTGAGGACTAAGATGTTCGCCTCCAATAACGTGTATCCGGCAACCACACCTCCCCAACTCACAATACATGAAGAACACGTTGCTTTACGGCGGGTTATGAGGGTGGCGGTGGTACCGCCTCGGGCGAGCTCTAATGGCTCTACCACCTTCAAAAGTTATAGTTAGCTAGCTATAGTTGGACCCGATAAAAGAAGCTGCAAAACGATATAATTATGTAAACTTGGGTCCAGTAGAATCAGGCACAGCTTTTACAATAAAAATATATATGTTTAAAGAAAGACACTTGTTTTATATAAACTAATATGTAATTATTGTGTACACGCAGTCAGCGTAAATGATATCTATCTATATTGTGTCAATCTGTATTTTAAGTAAATAATTAAATAAAAAAAATATAGTTACATTTAACGTTTCGTATTACCCATAACAAACAATACAAACCGTATTGTACTCTGTAACCGTAATAAGTGGAAACCACAGCAAGTGGTATGAACGACTGCACAATAACGGTTAGCGATCTGAGATATTTGACCCATTGTCATAGTCGCGTGTCGCCAACTGGGGCAATGAACGGGAAGAGCCATGCCATAGATATCCGAGAGATATGACCTCAGTACACATACGGTACGTGTTCAACTGTCTCCACGTTTCTCTCAGGTTATTTACTTACACAAATCCTTGTCTTCACTATTTCGTAAAAGTGAAACTTTGCCGACAGTATATGTTCAACTGTCTCTACGTTGCCGACGGTACATGTTTAACTATCGCCACATGTTTCCCATGTCATTTACATACACAAATCCTTGCCCTTACTATGTTGTAAAAGTGAAACGTTGCCGACAGTATAGGTTCCACTGTCTCCACATGTCTCCCACATTATTTACTTACATCCTTGTCCTCACTATATTGTAAAAGTGAAACTTTGCCGTCTGTTCATGTGCTTGTATTTGTTTAACGCGATTTTTTTTATCACTACTTCAAATCTTATACGAGCGTCCATATCTCTGTCAATATATCCATATTATTATAGACTATGTATTATCACGCGATATAATATTGGTACTGTGTAATTACTAAATTAATTATAATTAAGATAACCTCATTTTAAGAAATATAATACACTTTTATATACCATATGCCTATAGAGTTAATAGGTAGCAACCAAGTTTATATTTTGACGGCAGCCGCAGCGATAACCCCTTTTTGTGCTATATACTAATACTAATTACATATCACCACACAGTTTATAAGAGGCATCTAAATTTACATTTTATGCAAAGCCGCAATTTAAGGCTAAAGTGAATTAAAAGCTGCCAAGTGCGTAGTGGACAGCGCATATAAAGACTTACGTAGTTAGAATTTGCGACCAAAAATGTTTCTTTTACGAAATGAATGTAGCATGTAAGTAGAAGAATGTAAATAAATTCATTCGTTCATACAATCAATTCCTAATTCAATCAACTCTATTATAGACAACAGAAGTTCTAATTGGAATCGAATGCCGATGCACTGAAATTTCTGAGCACTAAGATGATCGCTAAATATGTATGTATTTGTATGAACAGATAACTTCACTTATCCACACAAGACGAAAGGCATATTTACATACAATGTAAGTGTAGACTAAATGGCAACATACATTGGTTTTGTGGTTGCCGGTTTACTTACACGTATGAAAGGGCTATCTTAAGAATTATGAGAAGAATTGAATATGTGGTCGATTTTTCGTAGTACTCCTGTTTTATAAGTCGATATATAGATGTCTACGGCTATGACCATCATCAGATAAACTGTCGTTTGCTACGACATTCACAAAAAGTATCAAGACAAATGGGCAGAGAACGAGTGATAAGTTTATGCGGCGTGCAAAATCGGAAATGATGGGGAATCAGTGGGAAATCGACCGAAGAGTCGCATGGCTCGATGGGCAAATTGTATTAGTTTTTTGTAGTCAGTGAAAGCAGCAAACGAGAATACAGTTCAACTGACGTTAACACTTTGATTGCGACGCTTATATATTAGATCGGGTTAGCGTTGCGGGAAGCGGCACTAAACTGGAGCTTATTACTCTAGACTATATTGTATTTTTAGCATCTGTGTATCATCTACGAATACACAGACGTAATGTCCGCCCCCAGTCTTGTAGCGCCGATGTAAACACAGAACTTCGTTCGCCCGTAATCAAAACAGATGTACAACACAGGGGTGTAGAAGCAGCAAGCGAGATACGTCGCGCAATACACGGTAGTGTTGTACACCTCAGGGAAAGTGTTAAGTGGTTACTGCCGCTCGTTGACATCTGTGAGCTTCAAATAGAACAGGATTGCTAAACTCGGTCGCAGATGCGTTGCGCCTTCGAGTAATAATTTGAAACGCCTCATATAAAATGTTCACATAAAATGTCGCCACTTGAAGTTCCTCGAAAGTCTTTACACATATTTGAAATTGTTAAAAGGTTTAATTTACATGTATTTTTAGAAACACTTCAACTAGTTACCCACACGTACTATACACGCAATGGTTTCTGTCACAACTCTATATTTATCAACGGGATTTTTGAAGAAGGATCTCTGCGTAAACATCAAAGGAACATGTTGCTCCCCTAACGACAAGTTCAATAGTCGGTCCCGGTTATCATGGATACATAGCACTCATAGTCAAACATGGCAATACCTGGATAATAAGGAGGTCCTGCAATTTGAAGACTTCCCGCTGAAGGTTTGTCCGCACACGAATCTCCAACACTAAGAATAGAAGCTGCGCGGTTACAAATGCCGTAGGCCTTCTGCAGTTGGCGGAGGAAAACTTGACATCTGGTGGAGAAAAAGTTGGCAAAAAAAATATTGTAACCAATTCCATGAGATACGTTACAAATGATCCGTTTGTTTACAACTAACACGAAACTCCAATACTAAGGATAGATGCAGCATGATAGCAAATGCTTTAGGCCTCCCTCAATTGATAAAGAAAGAGTTGACAGTTACTTTAGAAAGAGTTGAGCAAAAAAAGTGATTGCAACCAATCCCATAAGATACGTTACAATTAATTCGTTTAGTTACAGTTGCCACTAACGGGAATCTAAAACACTAAGGATAGAAGCAGCGTAGTGACAAATGCGCCAGGCCTCCCTAAATTGGTAAAGAAAGATTTGACAGTTAGTGGAGAAAGGGTTAGGCAATGGCAAAACAATGTTTGTAACCAATGCTATGAGATACGTTACAAATGATCCGTTTAGTCACAGTTCGGTTCCTCGCTGGTCGATTGAGCGGCGGCCGACCGCGACGGAGAAAGTGTCGCGCCGACTGCTCGACTTATCGTGGGGAGAAACTCAGGATGTCGGCACGACTGAGTCGAATACTAAGTCTTTGATCGAAAACTAAAAATAAGGGAAAGAGATTAAGGTGGTAACGCGTGCATTGTAAGTGATTCGACAATCATGAATCAAAATCAATGTAGAGGTAAATAAGAGCTTTGTGAGTCGTGATTTATGAATCAATATCAAAATATTTTATTCAAAGTAAATTCTTTGCCATTCTTTTCGATAGTCATAAACTACTTTTCGTAAGTTGTTTCATTTTTGGAACGACGAAGTTGTTTCATTTTTGACGAAAGAAACTCTAAAACATACATAATTATTTTCTGTTTGAAAACGTCATTTACAAAATTAAATAATAACTGACTTTATTGGAGCAAGTGGAGCAGAATTCGTTTCAATCCAAATTGCTATTGTTATAATACGCCTTTTCACATCGTTTATTTAATAACCTATTTAAATAAAAAAATATATAAATTCGGCAATAATAATAGTTTAAAATCATACTGGCAAGCGTTCATTAATAAGAAACTAAGACTTTCTTTGTCACAATTGCGATTAGCGTTCCAACGAGACGGATCAACTCGTGCTCGTTTGAATCTCGTCTTACTTAGAATAAAGTCCTTATTAATATTCAAATGGCAGTTTGAATACATTTGAAATTCAATGATTCAGACGCTACGACTTACTTTTGTCCCATTATCAATTGTTACGAAGATAAGGTTCTTCATTGTGAAATGTCAGAGACCCACATTCTGACCGTGTTGACATCGCCAGATAAGGTATCAATAGATTGTTGTGTTACTCACTTATCCGTTCCTACTTGGAAGATTGTTACTAAGTGCCGACATGTTTGCAGTTTCAATGCTTCTTTACTTTCAAATGTATTACTATGTCCTCGTATACATGTAAGGTTTTTTTCTGGTATTACAAAACAAAGGAAATTCAAAAACAATATCCCGCACAACGTAACCCGCATAATAATGATTGTACTATATTATCAGTAATATTCTCTACATTAACAGAAATGACAACGATATAATACAAGGAAATCCCAACTATTATACAAAAATCAAAACGTTGTCTGATTGTTCCGATGTTTGTGTTTCGTTGCGGCGATAACTTCTTTAAAAGTTTTATACAAACACTACTTTTCATCACACCTGTCACGCTTGAATTGACGGAATCGTTTATCACGCCGTGCCATCGCCATTCGTACACCTTGAGTTATCCACGGTGTTGGAGACCTTCTTAACTTAACAGCTCTCATTAGCGCATGTTTATCAATTCATTCTAGGATAGTTTTATTAAAAAGAGAAACTTTATCAGCCACCGTTATCGCTAGTAACACAGCGGTGAAGTCTATGCCATCTGCATCCAATTTTAAAGAGGGTAGATCAATTTTAGCTAAATTACTCATCCAGACAACCTCAGGTTTCATTTTCGGACGTTTAATATTATAAGTGAGATTAAACCACGTCAAGAAAACCCAGGGGCCTCAAACTGTCCATAAGCAAGTACTAATTAAATCTAAACATGTATCAATAGTATTAATATTATGATGTGTAGGAAAGGAAGAGAGAAGAGATATATTAAGAGATTCAAAGATTTTGATAAGTTTTACAGAACGGGTAGTATTGTTTAGAACATCGGTATTAAAATCACGCATAATTATGTAGTGTGTGCACTCAGAACTCAATGATTCAAATATATTCTCAAGGATAGAGAAGTAATCTGAAGACGGCGGACAATATACGACACCGAGAATAGTCTTAGAACTCCCAACTTTAGCCTCAAGAAAAATGTACTCATATGAAGCAGAGTAAGTGGAAGGAGATAAGGCAAGAATGTTATAAGAGATATTACTCCGTAAATATATAGCCACTACCCCTCCACCCTTACTGATGCCGTCATTTCTGATCAGTGCATATCCTGGAAGACTAAGAAGATGAATCAAGCGTTGATTTAAGCCAGCTTTAAGAAATAAGGATTGCATGAATAGAAGAGGTAAACGAAAATGTGTCAAGAAGCTAAGTATAGTGAGATGGAATACTTTGAGCATTTAAGTGACAAACGTTGAAGGAAGAGTTAAAATGATTTAGAGTTGTGTCTACGAGTCTACCAAGTCAGTCGGTGGATCACTAAAGGAATCATCACTCGCTTGTAGATTGTCAAATTCAAAGAAAATTATAAAACAAAAACCTAAACAAATTTAACGAATATGTACTTAATGTAATAAGTATCATCACTTTACCCCTAAAAATAAACAGTCATGGCGACAAACACTTAAGTTATAAAGCGACGCAAACACAGTAACGTAAACGACGCTAAGGGACATTGTCTAACCCTTAAGCTGTTTGGTCACACTGAGGGTTTGTTATGGGACAAACAAACCGTGAGTGATGCAAACATTATTGAACCCTTTGACCGGCTCTGACAGTTTCCAAGGGAAAATATTTTTGTGACAGTATATTTTAAATTAAGACTTTGACTGCAGTGCTACTTACACCGAGTCAACGTTACGGGAGGTAGAACTAAATTGGAGCTGTTTTCTTTACAATAAAGATACATCGACAAGTCACAAAAATAGAGTCCCCCGCCCAAAGAGGCTGGGACGTCCCCGATGGTGATCACAAAAATATTGTATTTTTAGCATCAGTGTAATATCTGCGAATACCCAGACAAAATATCCAAATAGAGCGGACGAAACTCTACAATTAAGCTATGACGCGCTATCTACAGATATAAACAGTTCTATACACGAAACTCCCTAATGTAGCTTTAATCTATTACGAAACGGGGTTACTCCACGCAAATAATTACCTCCGTGCTTGATATAATCCACGCGGCGTTATAAGATCAGAGGTGAGATACAGGTGAAATGTTTATATTCAACTCGAGACTAGTGCAACTGGAACGCTCTGCCCGTGTTTATAGTTACACTAACAACCGAGCCCGGCTTCACGCGGATGGGTGACGGAAAGGAAAATATTTATATGTGTGTGGAAAATGCAGTTATTTCTTAGTGTTATGATTCCAACCTCTCGAAACAGCGTGTCTGGGGTTTGACTCCCTGCCACTCTCTTTGTCGAAATCGTGTGTTGTGGACGAGTGATAGTCATTTGTTTTACCGGTAAAGGAAATTTGATGAATTTCCTCACATAATATGAATAGGTTCGATTCAGGATTATGAATTGTGAAACGAGCTCGAACGTAGATGCGTTGTTACTCCTGAGGACTAAGATGGTCGCCTAGCTTCAAAGTGTTGAAGGCAACCGCAACTCTGCAACCGAAACACAAGTAATGCTTTACAGCGGATTATAAGGGCGAAGTATGTGCAGACCTGTGCTGTTCGATACTACCACCACACATTTGTAGCGTGAAGAAAATTTTGAATTAGAGTGGAAAGGAGTCGCTACTCTTTCATCGACATTTGAGGATCCTCCGCATCATATTTAGCGTGAGGATTGTTACAGTCGTGGGGTTTTGCACAATGAAACTCCGAGATAATTTTTACACACACTTAGTATATTTAACGGACAGAGTAACGTCCTACCCTCTGCTTGTATCTCGAATGCCCATTAATAATCTGCTACCCTTTTTATATAGTTTTATCATTGAGAGTCAAATATCGAATAATTACATTTAAAATTGCTAAATTAATACAGAAGTAAATAATAATGCTAATTAATAATTATAAATTAATATTAATATTTATAATGTATAGATCAACTACAATATGCCATATCTGTTATGGGACTATTGAGTAGTTGGTAACACAGACTTTTTGAATGAAATCGAGGCAAATAAGCATGTAAATCACAAATAACTATTATTGAAACCATAATCATAACAATTACTTACCGTCCGTGTGTAGTAGGAAAACTGAAAAGGTTGATTCGGAAAAAGCCCAGGCACTAAACCAAAGTACTCATTTGCAGTCAGGATAGACACCATTTTCTTTTCTCCACTGATAAAAGAAGTTACAAAGAGATAAAAGAAAAAAGTAGTTATAAGAAAAACAAAATAGCATAGAATAGAACAGCATAGAAAATACATTAAAAACAAATTACATTAAAAATAAGAAAGAAACTATAAAAGGAAGCTAATTTGTCGAAATCAATAGTTTTACAATCATGATGAAACTTCTAAACCGCAGGACAGCAACAGATATCCGCAACAATTTTTTCTCTCACAAAACTCGTAAAATACTTCAAAGAGGTATATAATAAAACCTTCTGGACGTCGATTTATAAGTAAAATATGTCAGTAAAAGATAATATGTACAATACTAAAGTCACAACAACCTTTTATCTGTGTACCATTTCTCAACTTCACCTTCATGTATAAAATACATTGCTGAAAATATATCTCCTTCTTGGACAATGAATTTGCCTGTAACATAATTTGAAAGTAATCAATTTTTAAAACTTTATATAAAAAATAGTAGAAGTGCTTAGTGTAAGTATGGAATTTACTTAACAATTGTAATCACACCACTTTTTCCTATCCCTCATAGTGCATGCTTTGAAATATATGCCATTGTATATTGTGGTGGTGTTGCAAAGTAGTTTTTAACAACAACTTAATACTTAATAATTCCTAACATTCCTACTAGGCTATCACTGCCTAAAATCGATCAAGTAATAGAAATAAAAAAAATATTTTCCTACTACCACTGCCCAAAATCGAACAATTACTTGGAATATAAACATACGCTATTTTTATAGCATAAAAAAGCAAGCAAATATGCATCTAATAACAACTAACTTTCTCACTAGGCTATCACTATCACTATAAATGGAACAAAGAGAAACACAAAAGATAAAAATAAGTTATTTATTTATAGCATGGAATAGCAAGCTAGCATGCAATTAAGCATGCGTTCTTGATTCCATGCATGCTTGCTTACTATTCCATGCTATAAATAACTTTTATCTTTCGTTTTTCTATACACGACACTATAAACACTTAAAGAATCTGTAAATGTGCCAATATGACTGCATGAGCGATAAATATCTCTGTCTGACCGGGGATTGAACCCAGCACCCTTTACGTTGCCACGTTAACACTTTCCCTGCGGCTTAGGACCGGTTTCCACCAAAGCGGAGAGGAGCGGAGACGAGACGAGATGTGCTGTTAAGCTGGCAAGTTATTTCCACCAAAGTGGAGAGGAGAAGTGTAGCGGAGTGGAGAAGTGTAGCGGAGAGAAGTATAGCGGAGAGGAGAAGTGTAGCGGAGAGGAGAAGTATAGCGGAGAGGAGAAGTATAGCGGAGAGGAGAAGTGTAGTGGAGAGGATAAATGTAGCGGAGAGGAGATGTGAGCTTTGTGTAGCAGAGATGTGCAATACTGCTATGTAATGCACGGCGCAACGCGCTTGCGGCCCATACACACTTGTGTTGTATGGACAAATCTGTATGGATTACTGGCGAACAAAAGTGCTGTGTTTAAATCGGCGCTACAAGATTGGGGGCGAACATTACGTCTGTGTATTCGTAGTTGACACACAGATGCTAAAAAAATCATTATTTCAGTGAATTGTGGGCGCATCTGCAGTCCAGAAATAAGCTAGTTTAGTGTCGCCTCCCGTAACACAGACCCGATCTTATAAAAAGCCGAAGCCAAAGCGTTAACGTGACCGCTATACCACAAATAGTCAATGGTATTTTATATATACTAATGGTTAGTAATTACGGTAAAACTGTACCAGGAAATATGACCACTCTTTGCAACCTAGCTACCAGTTGACGAATGAAATACGGTGGTATATTGTGAAACACCGAGAGTGTTTCTATGTGCTGTATGTAGAGAGCTCCGAATATGTCCTCTCGTAGACACTGTGGTGCCTGTTGAGCCAATTCTGGCAGCCAGTTACCTGATAAGTAAATAAATACAGCCCTGTGAAAAAATATATTTTCGACAAAAAAAAATGTAAAAATAAATACATTATTTAGAGCTGGGAGAACTATAGTTTCACCGGAGAGGTACAACCGCCCTCATAATCCTCCGTAAAGCATTACTTGTGTTTCGTTTGGAAAGGTGCGCTTGCCGACTACATTTTGCAGCGAGGCGATCTTAGTCCTCAGGAGTAGCAACGCAACGTTCGAGCGCAGATGGGATTTCGGTCGTATTTGTGACTGTACGTGGACACACTTTGAAGCGAGGCGATCATCTTAGTCCTCGGACATAGCTACGTATCTACATTCGAGATCCGATAGAATTTCGGTCGCGTTTGTTGCACGTGGACGTCTATGGGCTGCGACTACTTAACACCAGGTGATTTACATGCTCGTTTGCTACTTTTCTCACATAAAAAATGTAAATATAATCGACGCGATGCCGCGACGTAACGACACACGCCATATTTATTTAAAAGCAATTATTCCCTATAACTTCAAAAAACCAAACCTACCTTTTTGTCTTTGCCAGAGCTGTTTCGTGTACTCCTTAACAGATTTCAACAGTACTGGAGATAGACCATGATGGTGTAAATAAGTCAACAAATCAATAACATTGCAGTCATAATGATATATATTGCGTAACTTCGTATAGATAGCGCTTATAGCGACACTTAGAATCCACACATAGATGAGATATATGACGAAATTAATAAACACTTTATAATAGACTTGTTTTAGATTCATAGCGACCACCTGAAACATATTTACATATTATAACATTTACTTTTAAAGGTGGGAGAACATGACAATATCATTAAAATTAATTAAATAATATTTTTTTATATGAGAAGCGCAGCAAACGAGCATGCAAACTACCTGATGTTAAGTACTCGCAGCCCATAGACACCCACGTACGACCACAAACTCCACTGAAAGCCTGACTGAGCTCGAACGTAGATACGTTGTTACTCCTGAGAACTAAGATGTTTGCCTCGCTTTAAGGTATAGCCGGCAACCGCCCCTTTTTAAGCGTAATGGTTTACGGCGGATTATGAGGGCGGTGGTTCCTCCCCGGTGAAACTATAGTTCTCTCAATACTGCTACTAATAATAATACTTCTTTAAAACGGCAACTAACTGAGTCAAGTTCAGAGTGTGTGTAAATAATTAATATATACGACATAGCCACGATGTAATCAGCTCTCCAATCCTTTGGTACAAGAAAACTGAAATAGGTTTGATCTTCATACTTGAAGTTTCTAGTCACTCGTGCGCATCCTGGAAAAGAACAAGAACAAAATTGAAATGGCAAAGCATGTTGAAGGTAGTAAAGTGGAAAAGTTAAAAATACTTGTCATCCACTTCAACTTCGAACAGGATTGCAATCCTGTTTTTAACACCTAATACCTAAGACCTAATAATTACTTTTAACGGGTGGTATAGTTCGAACGGAATAATAACACCGCGGCATTAAATCTACCGTAAAATAATTTTCGTGTTTCAGTTATAGAAGTGCGGTTGCCGCCTACAATTTGAAGCGAGGCGACCAGCTTAGTCTCTTATCAGAATTTCAGGAGTAGCAAGGCATTTATGTATAACTCTAAAGTACTTCAGGCCTGTTTGAGGTTGTATATGCTTGTTCATGGGCTCGCTTGCAGAAGTGTGTTTTATCGGCTACAATTTGAAAGGCTTAGTCTTTCATCTTAGTATCTTATGAGAAGTAAAGTTTACGTACGACTAAAACATCAGGGGTAACAACGCATTCACGTATGACCTTGAAAGTACTTCAGACCTATTTGAGTTTGTATATGCATCTCCATGAGCTGCAGTGACTATTTAACATCAGGTGACCCGCGTGCTCGTTTGCTAATCTCTTCAACAAAAAAATCAGTAAACATACCTCCTTTCCTATCATAAGGATATAACCATTCAGTAAAATCAATCGTTTCCATAATATGTGGTGGTGGTACAAGAATATCCACTTCCAATTTATCTTCTGTAGAGATAAGAGTGAAAATATTTTAAAAACATGTATTCATAATTCAATTGAAGCATACACACACACACACACATGCACACACACACATGCACACACACACATGCACACACACAATTGCTGAATACACTTTAAAACTAACATCATCGCGGAATCTACACATTTTACTATATATTGTGTACTCATGCTTAAGGAGTTTTAATTGCATGTATTTCGAACCAATTGCATGGCTCGTAGTCACCGCTAATCGCTCGTGGTCACGTTTAACCGTGACCACGAGCCATGCAACTAGTTAGAATTATGCGCAATTAACAAAACTGTTATCGTGAGAACCCCTTACATAGTAAAATAAATATACTGCTGTTAATATAATTTATACTAAAGAAACAAAAGACGTGTCGGCGACTACTCTGTGGTGCAAATGTCTTTAGGCGACAGTGACTGCTTTGTCAGGTGGCCGGCTGCCTTTTCGCTTGGCTAATTTATGCAAAAAAACAAACGATTTGAAAGATATAGCACCTCTAGTTTTTTACCCTTAAAATGCAAATTTTCTTGTATTAATCAGTTAAAAATTGTTGAACTCTAAATATTATAAAATAAAGTCCCCGGTCGCGACTGTCTGTCTGTTCGTGATAGACTCAAAGTACTACACGGATTTTCTCACACTTTTCAACAACACGTAAAGTGATTCCTTGGGAAATATTTGGTGCATAGTAAGTTAAGACTTTTTTGTAATTGGGCGAGAAATTTAATAGTTAAATTCAATATTGTAATTAAGTCATCTTTCGAAATACTAATTGCGCCAAAGAAATGCATAATTTCTTACGTGCATATATAAGTTAACTAGCGACCCGGCCCAGCTTCACTCGGGTAATAGATTTTATATTTGCTTACATTAATTTTCTTTTATACATGCATGCCTTTTGTACGACCAATACGACATATATTGAATTTAACTATTTAGTGTCTCGCAAAATCCACATAAAGCTTAACTTATTATGCACCAAATCATTCCTCAGGAATTCCTCTACCTGTTATTGAAAACTGTGAGGAAATCCGTCCAGTTCTAACTAAGTTTATCACGAACAGATAGACAGACGCGACGGGGGAATTTGTTTTATAATATTTGGGGATAAGTGATATATGTATATAGATTATTTACCTCTGCAAGCTACGTACATCCATCCACAAGTCATAGCGTGAAACAGTAAGAAGACTATTACGAATTTCAATAGAATTGGCGCTGTTCTACTCTGAAAACGAGTTAACACTTGTCTATAGAAATAAATAAAATTGGAGTGTCTGTTGGTAATATTTAAATAACCGCTTGTTACTAAGCACATATGTATGTATACACAGTACATATTATACCCAAAATAACATTGTATGTCTGTCTGTTTGTTCCGGCTAATCTTTGGAATAGCTGCACCGATTTTGATGGGACTTTCACTGGCAGATAGCCGATGTAATACGGAGTGAACTAGTCTTAACTGTGCCCGCGCGTTGGTTCGCATTTGAATTTTTCGCGAATATAAAATAATATAATTGGTGGGTAAAAATTCACAATATTCCGCTTGTTTTGAAGTAGATTAAAATAGACGAATTTTGCGATTACCTTAAAACCAGTGCAAAAGTGTCGATGAAATTGATAGAATAGATATAATCTCAACAATCTGGCGAATTCCCAATTACTGTTGCCATATAAGTGCGTAAATAAAGGCAGTATTAAGGATAAGATATCCACGTAACATGACCACTTTTTGAAATATCGCCATCTTAAAGTTCTGTTCACGCATTTTTCATTTTCCACTACGAGTTCGATCTATAAATTAATTTATTAAAAGTAATAAGTTAAATGCATTTATTTATATATGTTATTCATAATACCATATCTTTCTGTTGTATTTTTCATTTACAACTTCGAATTCGAACTTTATTAATATAATTAGTAATTTAAGTCTATTATATATCTCACATCTGGTCTGATGCCAGAAAAGATATAATATAACATGTGTTAGAGAGAAAATATCAATTCTGAAAATGATGAATTTGAATACAGAATCATTAATAGAACAATGAAATATAATGAAACGACAATATAATTGAAAAAAAATATTTTTATATACGTGATAAAAATCTATTTCCAAAACACATTTTAATTAATCAGCTAAAATCCTAAAGCTTGAGTAATTGGAATCCTTAAATGATATTTTGAATGAAAAACCTTCCAAAAACATATTTCGAATTGAAATAAACATCACAATAGAAAACCACTCGGCTTACCGAAAAGAATTCAGAGATGAAATTCATGAAGTGTACAACATCGGAAAGGATTAAGCACCAGTAGATTTTCTGTAGAAATTGAGACGGTACCGTCTTTATAATAAGGGTTATAGTCGATGATATCGTTGGGATCAGAAACCATGCGGCGACCAGCCATCGGCAGTACCATGTACTGTTTCGGGCCTTTAACGGTGCGCCTAGCCACTGGAAGCCATAAAACTTGATTGAACAGACTTATTTACGAATTAGAAGAAATGAGAAACCCTGATTTATATTATCAAACGAGCGTGCGGGCTATGTTAAATGGTCTCTACAGTTCATGAACATAGATGTCATGAAGTTGGATGTAGATGTTCATGAGACTTAAGACTTAACTTCTGTCTTATATCGTGCATAAATGCGTTGCAACTCCTGAGGGCTGAAATAGTCGCTTGTAAGTGTAGCCGTAAACCTCAACTCACTAACCGAAACAAACGAATTGCTTCGCGGTAAATAGGGGCGATGGTTTGACCTTTCCAATTGAACTATAATTCTGAGATGTGTTAAAAAATCTGATGGTATATATACAGGTTTAACAAGATGACGAATTGCTCAGAAGTCTTTAATGCCTAGGCAGAAATCTAAGTGACAAATAAGTATTACAATCCAAACCAAGGTACAAAACTTACAGGTAGATGAATTGCTTTTACCCCTCTAATTATATATTGTACTGTGTTATAAGGGTTTTCTTTTATCTTTTTTTCTATTGCGATATAATCATCGTTGGATTGGGGGTTATCCAATATATGCTTCGTAATCTGTATGATAATGGAAATATTGTGAAGTGAATTGATCTAAATGCATTAATTATCACAAATTAAAAATCAAATGCATCCGAGCAAAATATTTGTAACTACAAAAAACCTACTTCAAAAAACTGCATCGCCTGATTTACTACCATTAGAGATGCTAATTTCTTTTAAAATAATTTTTATTTTTCACTTGTACTTGTTACTTAATCCTAATATAAAATTTCCAATACAATTTTTCATCTTATTTTTTCTACTGTTAAAGAAAATGAGAGTATGGTAATTTCGTTTCAAATTAAATAGGGCGAAATAGAAAGAATACACTTGAAAATATGTTATAATCAGTTAATAAATGACGGAGTCATCTGGTTAAAAAAAAAAGAATCTCTTACTTTTTTGAAGTAGGTTAATACAAAATCAATATTAAAATTGGCAATATAAATGTCACAGATATATAGATATTGGAGAATACTGATTATATATTGGATAATATTGAAGAATACTGAATTGAATAGACAGTAAAATGTAACTTACATTTCCCAAAGAGATTGTATCGCGAAAAGTTTGGAATGGGATTTGGAGAATGTCAGCATGATCATCTGCTTGAGCCGATATACGTACTGGACGAGGCTTAGATCCAAGTAGTTGACCAAATATGCTGCCCTGTCATATCAATAAATGTAAATGTCATATAGACACATTTTTACAAATGAATTTTGATAATGACAGCATGATCAAAAACTAAAAGTAGTAAACTAAACACATATTCAACGAAGCATAGTTTTATATATTTGAGCCTTTTTTCTTTCTGTCCTGTTGTTTCAACCTGACGTCAATTACACATGAGGACAAATTAATGTTGCGAAGTGTTACGATAAGACGAATGCCTTACCCTTGCTTTTTAACCAGAAAATAGGAACCCTTCGTTGTTATTGTAAAACCTGTAAGTGGGTTGATGATGCCGACACAGATCAACGTCATTAAATTAAACACATTTATATGTCTATTTTACCAATCGGATCACAAACGCCACCACAACCAAAGTAGCTTGAAGGCAAGAATAGGTATAGAAGTAGAGCAACCGATTTGTACCATCAACAAATTAGGTACCTTTGTCAAAACAGCTATTTTCTCGTTATTCTTTTTAATAATGACTTTACCGCGATGGACTACATAAACCCATGGAGCTAAGTCCATCTCTCTAACAATTTCTTCATCGGGTAAGAAGTAAAGTTCTGTGACAGCACTGCTTAGTTGCCTTTCTATTAGTTCACCGCCATGAAGAATTGTGTTCAAGCCGGCAAATGTCCTGAAAAATAAACTTTTGTACGTAAAAACATATTACAGTCAAATTTTAACAACGTATTACCTCATTTTACAATCAAAATTTTTAGTGGAAAATGCATTATATTTTATGACAAATAAAATAGACATAGAATTATCACAAAGTAAAATTATTAAAATTTACAATAGCGAAATAAACTATTTAAGATTTTGGGGTTAAATTAATCTTTAACCCAAACGCAATGTAATGAGTTTTGAAAATTACTAAATATAACAATAAAGTTGTCATTCGATGTCTAAGAAATTTTTGAAAATATTGATAAAGTTTAGAATAAATCATCATCTCGAATAAATAATTGTGAATTTAAATTCAAATTAACAGAAATAGTAATTGGTAGTTATCTCCTAATAACTGAAACAATTTAGGCTTCTTAACAAGGTGAAGATAAGAGCGAACAATTTAAGTAAAGTGGTTTTCAATGTTGACAACTGACAAGGCTTATCTATCTTTTATCTGCAATTAGAACATACGAAAGGTGAAGTGTCGTCCGTAATATTCAAAAAAGTCTTATTTCTAAAGATAAATAAACAGCAATAGTATGAAATTTATAAAGAAAACAAACTTTTTGAAAAAATAGTGACTTAAATCCTGACGAAATACGATACCAATTCTCTCGTTCATTAAGTTTTGTATATTGATTCCTTTGGTTCTGAAAAATAAATAGAACTTAAAAAAAAATTTAACAACTTAAATTTAATAATAATAAAATAAGTAAAACAAAACAAAACTAAAGATTACAACAATAGCCTTAACAATTAACAGGACATTTGAATTGTTGAAACATTGTAATATTTTGACGTTGCATAGCTTTTCTTTCAAATAAAAATACAAGTTATTGCCACCCATGTCTGATACCAACTTCATACATAACAGAAGTCATATCTGAAGTTCTTAGATATAAACCGTATGTTTCAATTGATCAATGGCCAAACAAATTAAGATAAACAAATCTGAAATTCTACCTATGTATTTTTACACTCCTACTTATTTATAGGGAGAAAATGTCATATATAATTATCCTCAACACTCCTATGTTAGTAGAAAGTTTAATATATAAATAAGTGTTACACTTCGAAAATTTACTTTTTTTTAAATGGAAATACCAAACGTTCATGAAGACCTCATGGTATGTAATCATGGACATCTGTAACAAACTCCATAAAAAACAAATCTTACCTTAAGTCGATCTCATGCGTTGCTACTTCTGAGGATTAAGCTCTTTATTGATGAGTAACCAACCACACGTTTCTTTCGAAACGCAACTAAGCTACCCGGTAGAAACATGCATGACAGTATGTACCTCCCCGGTCGAACTGTATAAGGTCAGCCATGTTGCAAAATAATTAATTTACAAGCTTTAACAAAACAACGTTACCTGAGCCACCAGTATCTATAATGCCTCATAATGCGATTGATCACTTTCTTCTCAACTCTTTCGGCTTCCAGAAACTGTCTTAATTGACTAACGCCATGTTGGAATATGGTATTACCGCGAAAATTTAATACTAATAATGTGAGTGAGTAGCACATTACGTACCTATAAAATATTCATAAAGTTAAAGAAGTAGCGAAGTACAGAAATATTCATAAAGATTTTTCAGTTTGCCACAATCGAATATGCAACTTCTTGTTAAGCTGCAGTTTTGTAACTCAAAGAAGTTTACTTCGACTGGGGATATACCACCACTGCCCTTATAATCCTCCGTAAAACAACTCTTATGTTGATGTTGGAAAGTTGCAGTTACCAGTTACATTTACAAGCGAGGCGATCTTAGTCCCCAGAAGCAGCAGCACGTGAACGTATAAGCTCGGATGCACTACGACTTCAATCAGCTTCTGTCCCCAAAATACTTGTATAGAATTGTAGTGAATATTAATTAGTTTTGGTACTGCTTTTAGAAGGTAGAAATACGTGTAAGACGTGCTTTCGGAAATGAACAACAAACAATCTGTCACTTTTAGTATTAATAATGTGGGGAATTTTATTTCAATGTCATCTATCAATCTTTAAATCTAACTTCTGGATAAATACTTCTAGAAATTGAAGTCAACTATTCTCTAAATTAAAGACGCAGTAAATTACTTACCAAAACATAAAGCCAAGAATAAAGAGTGCAATCCCTACACCAGGGTGCTGGCGGTCAATTTTGAACTTTCCTAAATTAACTCTCATAAGACCGCTTTCTGCAAGATTGAGACTTTGAGCAAAAACCTATAAATATTAGTATAAAAGTTTATTAAATTAATCGAGTGTACAAGCTTTTTGAAGCAAAACTCACGTTATGATACGAAGAGTGTGCAGTAAGGTTAGGCGCCCCGAGGCAAACATCCCCGCGATCCCCGATCCCATCCTCTCCCTCCGCGCGCGGCACTCCCG
>DWON01003403.1:0-18103 GCA_018251015.1 Phocides pigmalion okeechobee
AGAGTAGGAACGCATCCGCGTCCATCCTTAAATAGAACTTCTGTTGTATTTGAGATTGGACGTGGTTGTCCATGGGCATGCAGTGACCACTTACCATCAGGTGGCCTGCATGCCCGTTTCTTACTCTTTCACAATAAAAAAAAAGTCTAAAAGACTCAATTATAAGAGTAATGCAATAACTAAATCCACGCAAATTAAGATCAAAAGAAGCAGACAAAGAAAACTTGCTTGTAGGTTATAAAAAAAAAGATTCCCATGACACGCAAAGAATAGTAGAGAACTCATCGCGTAGCATCCACCGATGTCTGCACACCAGATTAGAACAATTGCTGCAAATACAAGTATTAAGTTTTGGTGGAATCTGTATGGTTTGATCAGGAAAGTACCACCGCCACACTTTATAGCATCAAGCAATTTTTTGGTTCCGAAAAGATGTGGTTGCTGATTCACTTAATCTTAGTCCGGAGGAATAGCAACTATCTGTGACAGCCAGTTCTACATGGAGATATACAAGCGCGATAGTGACCACTAAACACCCAGTCGATTACATGTTCGTTTACTACATTCATTTTATAAAAAAGTACTACAACGGGTGAAAAATTCTAACATTGAACGACGTAGTATGTGCAAAATGGAAACAACAAAGAATATTTAAATGAACATGAAACAAACAGCTTTATATTATGCTATTTTAAATTACTTGACGGACAGAAAACATGAATGAACGTCAGAGGCCGTAAAAACTATATCAATGACACGACAAGTAATTATCGCCGGCGGTTTTAGCCCGGTCGCTTCAACTCGCACTGAAGCTAACGCCATCAATTACAAAACCGGTCCTAAGATCAGGAAGATTTTTTAAACGAGTATAAGATAGTTATTTTTGCGATAACAACGTTGGTTATAAATCTCTACGTCACTGATAAAATCCTTGTTTATGACCATTGTAATTTTAAACTTGTTTACATTTACCTCGTTTACGTTTACATACGTTGTGGCTTCCAAGAGAAAAAATTCATTTGAGTAATGTTATTTCCTGAAATTTAAAAATTGTATATTTCGAAATTATAGTAAATTTTATTAATATTCTTGTGTTCCCCGGAACATGCAATCGCGCTTCTGGCCTTTTTTCAGTTCAAATTCTTACCAGATTTTAAAGTATAAGGTATCGTCTATTATTTTTAGAAACTAATTAACAACTTTTAACAACAATTACATGTAAAACTGTTATATTCGCAAAGATTAACATAATAACGAGAAATATTAAAATTAAAAAATATATCACCTATTATAAATATTGTCTGCTCGTGGATCCGCAGTAATAAACGAGTCACCCCTAACAAGAAGGGCATTAAGCTCTTAAACGAATGCATAGACACGCAACATTTAGATGTTATTCGCTTTCAGGGGTAACTTTAGGACCTTTTTCGTTACTAAGTAAGTGGAATTTATTAAAATTTAACGTTTAATAATTACTATTTTGATAAATTACCTTTGAATTAAAAATGGAGCTGAGTTTATGAAGTTCTATTTTACCAACTGAAATCTTACTCATCGCCTCAGCGAAATCGTTATAGGCAAGCAATAGTTTTGGTTATACGGCTGAAAGTGTGTTTATAGCATCCGACTTCCTGCCGTATACCGGCGAAAATGCCGTTACGCTAGCTCAACTAAACTCCATCGATTTACATACGCAAATCATGACCAATTGCCAACAATACACGTCCGAAATATGACTGCTCCTCTCAAGCATTTTTACTACTTATTTCCTTCCGCTGGAAATATACAAATCATTTTACGAGACGTTATCAAGTGTTTGATGTTTATTAGTACTAAAGTTTTATATATTAAACACTAATTGTTGTTGCTAATAGCTAGTTGTAATCTTGAATGCACATCATTTACATGTCAAAGAATCGCGACGCACTCATGCAGGTCTCTATTGAGCTGCATCAAAAGCTTCATTGCACACACACTATTGGAAAGTTTTTGATAAGCTATTAAAATTGCACGGAAATAGGATGTTCAACTATCTGTTTCAAAACAAACAAATTAGTAAATGATGTATGGATTTATTTTGTTTTGCAAAAAAATATTTATTAAATTCTTAACTCGTACAAAACGGTTATGGAAAATCCTAACGGAAACGACCTTACACAAAAACAAAACGAATGCCGCTTGGTGCCTTAAAAAATTACACTCGTTAGTGCATCCGGTGAATTACGATTGCGCATGGTCTTTTTGCTGCGTGTCCGATTCTAAAAAGAAGCTGATCGGATGTACAGCATAGCACACAGCAAGGGAGAGTATCCTGTCGCACGGGCGCGGGGAGGGCAGGCATCCATGAATGGCCCTAACGAACTCGCTGGCCTTGACAAGACGGCCCAACTTCGTCCTGCGCACCGCGACTAGCCATCGATACAAATTATGGATGTCACAAATGGACCACGATGACCTCAGGTTGCAGAATGCAACATAATAAATATCGACTATCGTATTCTCACAAAACAAAACAGACACATGATATCCTTTAGAACTGTTTTTTTTTTCAAATATATTAGAGAACGCAATTATCTGACCATGTAACAGCCACATAACAGGAAACGCCGGACTTGTTGCATTATACATATACATGCATATATGTGGCTATACGCGGTAAACATCTCATTCACGATCCTTTGATTGAGCCTGAATGAGTGACGTGCTCTGTGTATACAATTCGCCGCGTAACAGGAAGTGAAACGAGTCCAACTATATCAAGGACGCAAATATTGAAACTGGAATTTTATTACTATGCAATGCAATGCATAGCAATCGCATTCATTCAAAGTTTCTCTTCAATAGTTGTACATGTAAATTTTACAATGAAAAATACGCAAAGTTTCTATAAACCAAGTTTCTTAAGTTGTCAAACCAAGTTAGCATATTCAATACAAGTTCAATATTACGAAGATCAGAATATAAAATTTTGCCAATAAGACGAAGAGTTTGGTTAGGGTCGCGGACATTAATATTTTATTCCTCAGTTTCATTTATAACCGTCCGAACCCCATTGTGTACAGTGAACAAAACAAGTGTCCAGACGACGTTAAACATTAATACTTACATAAATCTACACGGAGCGATTTATCGTTGAGCAAAGCAAACGATTTTGTGAGGAAATAATAGAGGTCCGTCCTCTACGCCCACACAGAGAGGAAATGGCGTCGATGTGGATTCAACGAATAAAAACACTCAGATTTTTTTGAAAATGGTTTGAAACAAATAGTTAGCAAAAATCGCGATTTCACGACAACTTTATGCATCCGTAATCCATTTCAGCAGGGACTCCCGTCCTTATTGAAGTTCGTGGATGTCCACAGCCGGTCGTGACTAGATACCATGAGGCAAGCTAAATTAATGCCAATGATCATGCGTACTTGCACACTCAAATTTCATCAAAAGAAAATAAGCCAAGTTAAATGAATCGAAATTCATGTTGATCAAACATTTTGTGTCTGTTGGTTAGTTGGTTGAGTTGGTTATCACATTTCCAACAAATAAGGAAACATTAATGAATGCATAATCTTGTCATCATCTCTGTAGATACAAAGGCTTCCAACCAGTGAAAGCTTTTTATTCGACTCCAAAATATTATCTAAAATATCCGTGTTGGCACTCTGCCCTTCGCGATGATAGGCAGACGACGCGGAAATTTTCGAGGTGTTTCAAATATTTCGTATGCATGAATTCCATCCATCAACTTGTAAGTCCACGTTCGGATACAGACGTCCATTAAAAAGGAAAATTTTAGTTGTTTTATTTTCGAAGATACGTGATTAACTAAAAAAAATGTAAAACGGAGACATCGATACAATTAATGCCTTAGCAAGTAGTGACTGGAATAAGCCCAGTAAATACAATAGATTCTGGCGACATGTAATGTGATTTATGGGAATATAAATGATAAGAAGTGTCGAGTCGTGACCTTGAGTGAGGATCGGCAGGCGGCAGACGGCACGCTAACCCAATTCACGGTGCGTGCTCGCACGTGCCTCCAACGGATTACGATGCGGCTAATGACGCTCACACATCTGGTCAAATGGCTCTTGTTTCATCTCTGTTGTATATTTAATTAATATTAACTAAAATTCTGTGATCATATTTGTATGGGTGTTCATTCGTATGTAATGGCAATACCATATACTGTTGTTTAAGAACATTGGAGTGTCTTAAAATATACATATATACATATATACATATAATGGTGTTCAAGTACACGACTACTACTTATTGCTTTAAAAAATCTTGACTTCCTGATTTAGTATGTTTAATCCTAAAACAACAATGACCCGAACGAAGTCTACTGATTTAATCCCTTCACCTTCAAAAAAGCACGTGGTGTTCACATCATTAAACATTAAAATCCGGAAAGCACTTAGATCCACAAACATAGGACCAATTTGTAGGTACGAGGTTCGTTTAGTGACGATCCATTACTTCCTCTTTCGGTAGACCAGTTTACCTTTGTCGTCAGCACACATCCTCAGTGTGTTATTATAATAATGTAATTTCCAAGACATCCGTCCGTTTTTCCATAACGTAAGCAAGTTGAATTCTGAACAGAAAAAGAGTAATTAACAATTATTTATAAAGAACAAATATTATTAACAGTTTTAGTGTTTTTATATCGGTTGTGTAACCGCTTATGTACTTATGGCAAAAAACAAATTTATACAATTTGACTATCCGTTTATTCCCCAGGTCTCTAAGCTTTACGACTGCACATGTTCATACCTACCATGGACAGATTTTATCGGAATTACCGCTTAAATTAATTTATTGGTAACAATATACTAGCCTCCTTTCGTTAAAAGAACACCCGTGTCCAGTTGTGGGTTATTTAAAGGGTCGCTTCTTTAAGAAGTTCATTTTCAACTTAGCGAAAGGGCGAAATGCAGAGGAGATCATGTTACATCGTATCACGATGCTAAAACATCATTGTAATAAAAAGATCAATGTTAAGTAACACCTTAACTAACTAACATTGATTAATTCATTTTTTAAATTATGAAGCCTCTTGTGATACTAAAATGCACGAACATAAATGTGGCTCAAATCACGACTCAAACTTCGTTAACTTCACAGAAAATAGAATGCTGTACAAATCTTTTCGATGGAGCAAGGCGATTCCGATTCGTACCACTTTAATTCAGCGCACAATGCTTTTGACGGAAAGTGATTCGTGATCTATGATTGACTACGGCATTCCCACAGATCTCCATCAGCCGTACCATTCAAGCACGAACTTCAATCGATGTTACCCAGTGGAGTAAATGCCAAAGCCATTATCATTTTGTGTCGCTTAAATTACCATTGCAGATCCGTGATCGGACGTCGACCTGGATTCGTGCGGCGGACCTCGACCGAGTACTATCGAACAGTGCAACTCGTCCCAAGATTTAGCAATCACGTCACAACGTGGTTCTGCGTGCGAACAGAATAAGATGAGGGGACTTGAAGACTTCCTGACGTGCGAACAATGCCTCATTACAGCGCAGTGTTACCAATAACTAAACTGAGGAAGTCGATATCTATTCGCACGGCACAATAGGTGAGCGACATCCGAAGCTCATTACTGGCGCTCGTTTCCGTTGGCGATTTAACACGCGACCGCCGTCTCATTAAGCTGAACTGCCCACCAAACACTAAACGCCTGTGGTGTTATACTTTACATTTAATTGCAATCGATTATCCAAGTTATCTAATTTGCGATTAATCAAAATACAGCCGCAAGCAATAGAAAATGCTGTGTACAAATGCATTTAATTTGAAATAATCTACCAACAACTACATACATATATGACAAGAAGTTTAATCTACAATAGTTGGCTAATTAATATGCTATAAAAATACTAATAAAGTAATATATACACTAAGATGCAAGTATCTGAAGTGAAGGGGCACTTTAACATCACAAGGCACATGCAAGGATGATCTTAACTTTGTGATATTGTTCGAGTACTATCATCGAGAAGCCGAGATAATAAATATGGCCGACCTTGGCGGGCGTTTTGTTTACAGATCCTCGACGATTTGGCAAATGAACTCGCATCCGTAGTTTATTTTATAATATGATGACGGCATTGTTTGACTAATATTTCGATAGTTTATTGACTGTCATAAAATCCTACAAAAGGGTGTACTCTATCTGAACGAATGTTCTTTTTGAGTGAGTTATATAGTGTAAATTATGTGGAAAATTATAAATTGTACAGAATTATTGTACAATTTCTGCTACATAAACTCGTTTTGACTTGTTAATATTTATGAAAAGAGCTTGCACATGCACATAAGCTACAGCAACATAAACATTCTATGTTTACAAAAAATAAATACACTGATATACTCCTACGTGACTACGTCTGTATATTTATTTGAATTGTCACTTACTACACTGTGACTGATCTTGGAACCTTTACCATTCTCTTGTCTTAATCGTATTTTCTATTCGTACACCTACACGACTTCGAGATTCTTGGACATATTTTATAGCAGCGACATCGAATAAAATGTCAATAAAAAAAGACAAACAGAAAGTGAGGACGCATCCATGCACGTGTCTGTGATCCGTGAGCAATGGGTAGGACATAAAGTGTGCAAACACGATTTATTTTGAGCAAACATTGTAGTTATCTCGGGTGTTCACTGTCGGGTTTTATCTGTGCACCACCTACGCCGCACCAGCCGCCCGTAGAGGCACAAGAGACGTGCGTGCTCAGTGTGGCAAACATTTGCCGAGTCAATATTTGTCACAAGCCCCCGCTATTGCAAGAGGCCGCCCTGAAACTTCTTTTCACAACACGCGCAGGAAATATCCTTTGACTTGCTTTTTGTTTCTTCCCTAGTACGTACTTCGACATCCCTGCTGGACTTTATGAACGAGGAGGCTATAGTCCATAACAATGGTCAAGTGGTATAAAAAAGTATGTGTTAATTAATTTATAATACGCACGTAATTTCGAAACACAGGATCTTGCCAGTAAATCAAACTACGGACCGCCGTATTGTCGCAATTATAGAATTCTGGATTTTGATACTCTTCTCTTGGTACATTCCGTAAACCTTGCATTCGCCATATTTAGTACATCTACACGTCTTAAAGTGCACTTTATATTGTATTCTTATGATTTATTATAATGTCAAACTTCATGGATATAAATGAGCAGTCAATAAACGTGAAATTAATGCCAGGCTAAGATCTCCCGAGAAAGAACCCGACTGAGTAAAGCGATGGTCGCTGTTTTAATGAATATATTTTTACAGAGCACCAGTACCTCGTACGGCGGAAAACGCATAATGACTTCCGTTGGACGGACGACGAAAAACATCGAAAATAAATCGACGTTGGGATTCTAACTGACTTGATAGCGCGTTGATCGGGGAAAGAGATACATTTATAATTCAATAGGGAAAGTGATCCTTTGTCGGCTCGGCTACCTTTACTATTACCCACCTGTTAAAAGGATGAAGCAGTGAATGGGTTTGCACAGGCTTGAGTGGTCAGTACCAATTCTGGACACCTTTATCTAGTGTCCTTATCATCGTCTATTAAAATCTATGTTACGTCTCCTTTACGCATATAATAGAAGTATTAAGAGAATCTTATTGTAAATAGCCCATTATCGATACAGAAACAAAATACACAATTCCTAATATATTTGTCTCTATATATTATTGCACTCAATTTACTGACATTCATAAAACTTATTTTATTTCGTTCTAGACTTAGGTTACATTAACTTGCTCAGGTATATCTATTTATGTTCCTGCTCTTAATATTCAAACAGTCGAACTCGGACACAGCTTATTATTAATATTTCCGATACAAAGGTTACTTGTTTCTGAACACATTTTAATGGAGTCAGTTTTTTTTTAAATATTATTATTAACGATTCTGTAACAAACCAAGCGAATATCCTAGTACTTGTTTTATTGATATTGTACACGAGGAAAAGCGCAATAGCTTTGTATTGAATTGAGCAGGTGGTAGAACAATAGCTTTACCGGGGAGATACTACCGCCACTCTCATAATCAGCACTGTAGAAGTTCTTGTTTTATTGGAGCTGCGCTGTTGCCAGCAGCTTTCTATCGAAATGTACATCTTAGTTATCAGTATAGTAATGCCTTTGAATATGAAAACAAGTTTGGACCTGGACGTTCACAGACTACATCGATCACCTAAGATCAGGTGGTCTGAATGCTTGTTTGTTATTCGACTAAAATAAAATAAATATTGCAAGCAACAGTACTCACGAAGCGCGTGCCAACACACAACATCTTGAGAAAAAAACTTAAGCAAGCAGTACGTTTGTGCAGCTGGTAGTTAAAAGAGTTGAAAAAGCAAATCCCTTAACGGATGTGGAAACGCGTTCGGCATAGCGCGAGACCAGCGTCCACCGGCAATTCTAATTCCGATATATCCTGCGAATTTCCTGCTCACAACGGACACGCTGCGTACTCCGGGATAGGTACTCCGGAGCAAGGCAAAGATTAACCAGTTAAAAAACAGAGATTTATATCAATCCCTTATTACAATAAGGCGATGTTTACAATCCTAATATAGTTTGAGAAAACTCTGAACTAAACTATCTACATATGTCGCTCCATGCACATATCATCGTCCTTATTATGAATTCGATAGGTTGATCAACATTCGTTACACTTTTTTATATGAGAAGAGTAGCAAACGAGCATGTAAGCCACCTGATGATAAGCAGTTGCAGCTCATGACATTCATGTAAAATCACAAATATGACTAAAATCCTATCTGATCTTTAATATAGATGCGTTGCTATTCCTGATCACTAAGATGGTCGCCTCACTTGAAAGTTTAGCTGGCAGCCGCACCTCTCCAACCGAAACAAGAAATGCTTTACGGCGGATTATGAGGGCGGTGGTGGTACCTCCCCGGTCGCCCGGTTCGCCCACGTTAAACTATGTAACTATGGAAAAATAACTTTCTACCCTTGCTAACTTATATGAATTTTAATTGTCATGCCTTAAAATTAGTTCATCGATACATCATAACATGACCAAGTTATTTTAAAATTTCATATTACTTCTTTGATTTGGATTTGCTGTACATAAACTTTTGGTCCTACCACAGCAATTGTAATGAACTAGCTAATAACAATCATAAAGGCACCTTCGAAATTGTCATACATACATATCTTAACCGAAAACAAAATTTACAGCAATACATAAAAGTAATTAAGCACACTTTCAGACAACTTCCCTTTTGCCAAAATTTCTAGATATTCCCATTTCGTCCTGCATGTTAACATTTTATGCGCTCGGTTCACCTACGGATTAATTCCGCGTTGATGTATTTACATTTCACTGAATATATGAGTCTCACCTTATTTGGTATTGATATTTAAAGTACGAAAAGTGAATTCATACGCAATAATGTGTATAATAAGTTCAAAGTTGTCCAAAACCTTAAGTCGGCAGCGCATTGCAGCCGTAATTACGACACGCTATTTCTTAAGTTAATAAATGATCCTGTTTCATTTTTCGAAATGCTTTAAAATTATACGTAATTAATCGAAATGAAAAATCAAGTATTAAAATAAGTACATCTAAGTTATCTGGAAAGTGCAGCCTGTGAATGGGTAATATCAATCGGATCCGGCTCTCGGCACAAATATTAGTTATGCCTTCACACAATGTTATCTAGCCGTATGAGTTACAAATATAGCTATGCCGTCTAATAACAAAAACAAACTGATTTATGTTGCCCGCAATACACGAGCCAGTGTTTATTCACGCCACACGCAACATAAACAATTATACGGCTGTCCAGTATCTATCATACTGGTCATGAGAGGTATTAATCAATAATAAAATTAGTTGCAATACTAGTTATGAGCTAAAGACAGTTTATCCAAAAGGCTTATTAAAAGATAATCGTACTCACGAGTAACAATTTTTGATTGCCGATATTTCGAACCAGTTGCAGTTGATGCGATTAATCCACTATAAGCATCTGTCAATAGTTTTCCCCGCCCTGCAGTTTTGCTGTGACCACGAGCCAAGCAACTGGTCCGAAATATCGGCAATCAAAAATAAAAAATGTTTAATCGTAAGTACCCGGCACATAGTAAACTGTATAATTACCGGAATAATATTACATTAAAATCATATGTTCTATCAAATCTTTTAACAGTACGCTATTGATCTTCAATTTTAAAAGTAACAATGCCAAAAAGATCAAATTTAGGACTCACAGAACAATCCGATGTGATAACTGATTATATGGGAGGGAAGAACGCAGTTTGCAAAAAAATTATCGATTGAGAAGCTAGTCAGTAACCAGCACGCATGGACTATCTGAACGCGTCCGCTGAATGTGCAAGTTAGCACCTATTGTTTTAGCTGCTGCGTACACTTTCATCATTCCCTACACCTCAACACAACAACGTACAACGCTTCCAGGAACGATTTCTGCAATTGTTCACTTCTCAGGACGGCATCTTTGACCACCGCTAGAATCTGGAATCTGCTTTTCGGTTCCGCGAAAATATATTCTAAACTTTGTAATAATTGAGGAAAATTCTAAATAGAAACATAAAGATAATAATGGGTTGGTTGTTGATAAACGCATAAATTCACTTACTTGAGTAATAGTTTACTGGAATTAAATCGTTACTTGCAATTTCGAGACTAAGGTTGGAGTAACAACCTGTTCAAAAGAATATGAGCATAAATTGTGTGGTCGGTTACAGTCCAGGGCCCCGTCATGGGAATGTGGTGCTCAGATTATAATTCTTGGCGAAGATGTATGAGTGGGGGCCACGGTATTTGAATCCGTAGGTAGAATAATGTTGACGCACTCGTGGGAAGTATAATGAAGTATCTTTGAAGGTAGCTGTAGCATTTAACGCTTCGGTAACACATCCACATTTATGTAAAGTAAGTAAATTTATTCTAATTTGGTTTAATAATAATAATATATTTTTTTAAACAACGGAAAATATATTATAAAATAATAATTGAAAAACAATCAAGAATTCACGCTTGGTAGGTATAAATGTAGTATATAAATTAAATTATGTATATAACGTGGGGAAATCTTAATATAAGCAATAATATTGTTACACAACATCTGCCCACGCAGCAAATGATCAATAGCATTGACAGCTTAAGAAAAACAGGAATACTCGCTGCGTACATAACTCTGGCCGACATCTTAATCATCAAAGAAAAAGCAGTTTGAAGTGGTATCCTGCGAATGTGTTACGTAAAAATGATGACACGTGTAAATCGAGGAGATCAACAGGAACAACCAATACGGAGCATTATCATTCTACGTTGTTTATAACGTTAGAGGCTATACTTAAAACCATACTTGAGAAGGTATCGGCGGTATTGGACAAGTAATCGTGTTTATATCGTCAATAAAGAATCGTGACCGGCGATCAAACGGTCGATCAAAGACAAAACGCAGCGGGCGACGAATGACGACGATGTCCCCACATTTAATTGGACATCGGCCTTTTAAGGCGGATTTTCTCTTGGCATCACGATCCCGACCTGTCGCTGTGTCGCAGGAAAGGATGTTGGGGTAAGGGGCGCAGGAGGTGGCTACACGATATCCCTTTTACGCGGACCAATTAACGGACACCGACGGAGCGGATGTGCGTACACATATGCATTAGCACCTCCGTCCGTCTTTAATCTTTTTATGCCCATACAAATTTGTCTTGGGAAAATTTACACAAGCCTCGGCAAAATTCGGTTAAGCGACTTAAAGCAAGTTTGTGGTCCGAAGGTTTTATTTGAATTTATTATTGAACTTTTTATAAGTGTCGGTCGGAGTCTAGAAGCCGAACATGTGACTAAAGACATTAACATGAATTCATTTACCGAATGATATTCAGAATCTAGATGCAGACTTCTAATGTTTGGGTCTATATGGTTTATTCATACGACTTGGTTCATTTTTACGTAGCCAAATGTAGAATTATGACCGAGTCACCGGCTCGATCGTCTACCAAACGCTACAGTATCGAAGGAAAAGATTCAATGATTTGTTTATTGATTATCATTACACCTATTTGGAAATATTTAAAGTTGGGAGAACTATAGTTCGACCGGGGACGTACCATCGCCGCCTTCACAATCCGCTGTAAAACTTTAGTTGTTTCGGTTGAAGAGGTGCGGTTGTCGGCTAGTTCTCAGGAGTAGCAACGCATCTACGTTCGAGCTCAGAGAAGATTTTGATTGTGTTTGAGGTTGTACGTAGATGTCTACGGCCTGCGAATATTTAACATCAGGTGATATCCATGTTCGTTTGCTACTCTTCTCACATAAAAAATGTATAAGAATTGTCTCATGTCTCATCTCACATTGTATTAGAAACGTCAAATGTTTTATCTGGTTTTAGAATACTGTACGCGAGTGTACTACAAATTCGCAATTGTTTAAATCTAGTCAATCATTTTCGTAGCAGCAAACCCGCGACCTGAACGACCGATATGATCGAATCATCACGTCACGGTCGACTCGGATCACATGAGCGATCCACACAAGTCTACTTGTACTCGGTGACCGTCCTTGGCTTAATAAATATGTGTTTATCTATGGTTGGCAGGACATTAGAGCTCATTGAGAATCCGTGCATAAGTGCACTTGTATTCTATGTGCGTAGCGTTGCGTCCGACCATAGAACGCTTCTTAATGGTCAACCCATTACGGATCAAGGAGGACTTTAATTTGAGACGCAATACAATACCAGTATCTACATAAGGTATACATATAAACTATTACGACTGAGATTAATTTAATACTGAGTACATAGTATTCATTGAAGCTTATTGAATACAAATTTCTTGTACTATTACAACGTTGTGATAAGATTGTCTGTACGTTAAAATATGAAAAAAAAAATTAGGCCGGTTTGGATTATTTGTGATTTTTAAGCAAAATCGAATATTTATGTCTGTTTGGACACGAATCATGGCTGACGAAACTGGCTCAATCAATTCTGTTGATAGCCAAGTGCTTCAACAAGACTGACTTAGTAAAACTTAAGATTTAGCTTGACCTCTCGGAAGTAGTGACGTCATATACGTGGAAGGTCAATAAAATGTTGTGTTTGTGTATGCCCGTTAAAAGCATAGAATCAGATTTACAACTATAAAATGTACGTGAACAAAGTCGCGAGCAGAAAGCAATGTATAAAAATTTCTGTGTACGCTAATATTCTGAATGAATGAGCACAATTGCTAAATTTATTACTGTGCCGTGTAGTAGCCTCTCTCAAAAATTTATAAATCTTATTCTTTCATTTGTACAATAATAGGAATGACATAACTTATGGGTACGATGTTACAACGTGTGAGGAGCTTCAACTATCACTATCCTATTTATCATTATCAACAAACTATTAAAGTGCCATTGCTGAGAACGGGTCTCTTATCAAAATGAGAAGGGTTAGGTCTAAGATCATCGTGCTGATCAAGTTTCTATTGGTATAGTTTTCAACTAGCAATAATCGCACCTCGGATTAACGTCATTGGTAACGTTATTGCCTCTGTGCGAAGTTAAGTTTCTATTGGTATACTTCTCAAATTTTTACTATCTTCCTGGAGACAACTTTGAGGATTCTTCGCGTTGTTTTCCTATAGAAGACACGAGTAAAAATTAGAATCATGTGCATGATTGCAATACACATAAAAATTAAGTTCGGACAACAGCACAAGAGCTAAATAACAAGATATTTAAAATTATATAAATATATAATTATATATTTAAAATAACTTACGATATTGCGTCATATTGCTAATCCTGGCGAAGATTTCTTCATGAGAATCCAGCAATTGTCTCAGCTCATACTTTAATTTAGCTTTGCGAGAAACCATTGGCGACTATTTTTAGAACCCCTTAGAGAAGCCGGAAACGCGAGCCCGTGCCACCAATTACGGAACAGTATGGCGGACGCACGTTGCTTCCGGTTTCGCTCTGGCGGATTCCACCCCACGGTAAGGGCGGTTCCGGAAGGGACAAACTTTAATAAGCTTAAAAAGTCAACGGAACCTTTGTTCCGGCTTCACTTCCGCACAATTGTTCGCTAAGACTCATCCGGAACAAAACGACTGTTGTAAGATGCAAATAGTTTTATGAAAAACAATAAAAAATGTATATAGCTCGTAAATACAAACAACTATAAAAAAAGTTCTTTTAACTACATCAGTGTTTCTTTTTTCACATAAGGTTAGCGTAATTTAATGCGCATTGGTATAGCTGTATTAAGTCGGAAACAACCGTGGTCTTTCACCTGACTTTTGTTTTGTATGTCTAGTTTTGTATTAGAGTTCACAGTTTACGCTATAACAAAATTACGTTTTATATTTGTACGTATTACAGTTTTGTACCTAAAATAAAACAAAAAATGTAGAAAAATACTTTTCTTACACACGGTCCTCATGGAGAAACTTGGGAACAGGGTCCAGTTGATGTAAGTACGGTGCTCAAAAACGGGTAAATCAAATAATACTTATTCGACATGTATGAACTCAAAATTTTTTAAAATCAAAATATTATTAGCATCTTTATGCAACATTAACCCGCAGCGGATTCATGACTTTATTGTACTTAAGCGAATAATTAGTTTGCGATGACGCAGAACACAAAAGCAGCCGACATTAGAGTACCTACATAGCCAAATAAATACCTTTAAGAGGGCGCGTATGACTACCCTGACCATTTATTTTTGTACTTAAAACAGGACATCTGTTTGTTTACGTCGTTGAGTAGGCCAAATTATTAAAGGTAGTTTCTTTTACGAATAGCGACCTTAATGCAACCTTGCAAGATTTTTTTTTCATTGGGAAAGGAGGTAACATTTTTTAAATACATTTCAATTAATTTATCAAATAACCGACTTTTCATCAATTTTATTTATCAAAAAAGTTATACATAAATAAATATTTTAAAAAGTTAGGAAACGTTATGGTTCAGTTACATTAATACGCTGTATAAAAGAAATGACTTTGAAGTTGAGTTGAGGTTTGAGAAAACGAAATAATTTTGTGTAGCATGGGAACACCGGGACTGAGAATCGAAATACGGGACAGTCCCGTTTAAAACGTCACGTGTAGTCACGTTATGTATACCGGTGCGCGAGTGCAGCCCGACCGCGCGCCCATTACCGGCCGATGGTATAAACTCCGAACATTATTTATCGCTTCCTCCCAGTGTTTTTCACTCGGCAACAATGCTCCACTCGCTGAGTTAATGCCTTTACGACGTGTCGACGTGTAATTCGCTTAACGAGTACGTGGATTCAACGGACGGCTACAAGCTACAAACCTTAGATTATTGTCATAATGCAAGAGCTTCAAAGACAATACTCTATGTCTTGTACTTACGAAGTTGAATCGTGCAGATACCTCCGATACCCAATTCTAGCGTAAAGCAAAAGCTTGATTCATTGATAGGGTATGGTTGCCAGTTCACTTACATTTGAGACAATCTTAGTTCTCAAGAGTGACATCGTATCTATAATCAACTTTACGCGTTAACCTAGCTCTATATGGCGTTGATCCCAGATGTCTATGAATTACAGTGAGTACTTACTATAAAGTGGACATTATTCTCCTTGTCTACTACTCCGATTGACGGCTCATTTACATTTGAGACAATAATCTTAGTTCTCAGGAGTAACAACGTATCTATACTCAACTTGATTCGAACTCTATCTCAACCCTCTCTCGCTTTCATCACATCCCTCTCAAGACTGCGTCTATGAATTACAAAGCACTTAATATATATTGGAAATTATTCTCCTTGCTTACTACTTTGATTGCCAGCTCATTTACTTTTGAGATGTTTATCTAATTCTCAACAGTAACATCTTATCTGCAACCAACTTCATCGGGACTCTGTCTCATCCCTCACTCATCTCATCCCTCTCAAGACTGTATCCATGAATTACTGTGAGCACTTACTATAAAGTGAACATTATTCTTTACTTCAAAAAGACACACTGACACAGCCTAAGAGCTCTCCTATTGTGCTTTCTCATCCGAGCAGCGCACGACGCCATCTTTTTGTTCCAACTCGTACAAATTAGTTCCGTTTCGAATTACTTAGTTGCTGCCATGTTGCTTGCGTCGCTAGTACATATGTGTGTAATTTTTCAAGATTCTTGGCTCGCGATACGCACTCACTTGCTATGTAATTTTATTATCCCTGGATATAAGTAAGAAATCTTAATGTTCATCTATACTTATACACGTTGTCAACATTGGTCTGTAATATCTTAGGGTAATCTTTAGATTTAAGCTATTTAGGAATGATTGTTTAACACTGTAATACTGTGCAGCGTACAAAGATCTTTGCAAAGTAAGAAGTTTAAATATCTTATTCTAAATCATACTTTGAAATAGTTTATTTTAGGAGACCTTTTTTGTCATTTTGCTACTTGATATGTGGCTAAAACTTAGGAAAGGATGGGAAAAATGACTAAAGCATAGGTTTTAGTATCAATTATGAGCCTACATATGAAGATTCATTATATCCTTCGAAAATCCCTTAAAACATATTAACTGAAGCAGAAAAACTAATAGTAGCTCATTAATTGAACAGATCGTTATTCCTTTTTGAACCTTTTGAAACATGTTAACCTGACAATACGACAAGCACGTATGTTGCAAGCTGACGATGTCAATCTGTTGCATCGATTAGAGAGAAATTGTCCCACAAGAGGCGCGAACTCGCCCCACTGCGGCGTGATAACACGGTTTATCTGCGTACCATTACGGAAGTGACAACCCGTAATGTGTGAATGTACTCATTTCCACTTTTCTAACAAATATGTAGGCATGTCCATTGTATACTGTTAATGTAATTCAAATTCGACTAAAACTTCGTATTTTTTTAAATGACAAGAGTTGCAAGCGAGTTTCCAAACCACTTGATGTTAAATAGTCGCAGCCCATAGACATACATCCACAAACACGACTGAAATCCAAGCTGAATTCGGTACGTTGCTACTCCTGAGGACTAAGATGGTGGCCTCACTTTAAAGTGTAGCCGGCAACCGCTACACTTTAAAGCGTAAAAGTAGATAATGAGGACGGCGGTGGTACCTCCCCAGTCGGACACTAGTATTTCCAATTTATACTGTTAATGAAACTCAAATTTGAGTATAAATTCATGTTGCTCGCTCTTGTGATTGTAATCCAATGTATATAAAATTTATCTAATTTGATGAATTTCCCCAGAATTACGGAAGAAGAACATTACGTTGGTTGTCTGGAAGAGATCGCTACTGTAGCGACAAGACCGCCTTTTGGTCACCACTGCTATATTGGTTTTATTGTATTTTTTGTGGTGTACAACAAAGCATATTTGATTTGATTTGAAGAACATTACGTGAAATAACATTTAGTTGTGAGCTTAGACCACCAGGTGTTCCGATTATTGCAATATTAAGACACAGCAAGAAACATGTCAACTGGACGTCTAAACTTTTTGATTCCAACTGTAAACGATACGAGCGTGTATCGGAAATGGAAGACAAAGAGGTTCCAATAAAAAGAAGTTTTATTTCATATGAAGAAACTCTTAACGAAGTCGAAATGCAATTAGTTGGTTGTAAGAGTCAATCGAAACAGCGGGGTTCCGCCCGCCAGGTCGCCGGAGCCTCGTGAGAAACGCTCTCACAGGTTCTTTTACACGAGCATTCGCTAAAAGAGGCCGTATACATTCATACATACATAAAATTATATGCCACATACATTTGTATGCGCTCACATTCATTGAAGCTCGAAAGAGCTATAGAATGGGGCAATATTTCTAACCCACACGATGTACCACGCATGCGAAAGTGCATAGGAGTTTCCATTCGTCTTGATCGAAAGATGAATAAGTTCTTAAATATACATGAATCGAAACCAACCCATATGTGAAACCAATAATCTTTTAAAAGCCATAAATTTCATTAAAGAATTAGACATTTCTTGTGTTTTGATTAGAGAGGTGCGGTTGCCGACTACACTTTGAAGCGAGGCGACCATCTTAGTCCTCAGGAGTAGCAACGTATCTACGTTC
>DWON01003404.1:0-18102 GCA_018251015.1 Phocides pigmalion okeechobee
CAACCACACTTCCCCAACCGAAACACAATACATGAAGAACATATTGCTTTACGGCGGGGTATGGGGGGGGGGGGGGCGGCCCCGGGCGGGCTCTAACGGCTCTACCATCTTTTAAATATATATAAATAACCTTGTAAATATATATTATCCGGAACTATAAGTCGAATGTGAAGATTTTCCTCAGTTTGACAAGAAATTTATTGAGAAAGGTTTAAGAATATATAAACTTAAACTTTCGTGTTAATTACATATTTTATAACACACTAGCTTGTCTCGGGGCATTGATCGCGAAACATGCAAGCGTAGATATCTGCTATAAACTGTGTAGGAATACATAATTTGAAAAATATTGCTTAAAAATGCAATAATCTTAACTATTATTTTTGGTCATTGCTCATACATGGCCTATAACGAAATCAGAAGCAATGGCACTCGATATGCAAATGTTTGAGTAGATTAAATACGTTGCTTTCGGGTTAAAGAAACACAAACAAACAAACAAATGAACAACACTCACTTATAAAAGTAAGAACGTGTAACGACTATGTACAGCCGAACAGCCAGCTTCGACAAACACGCTTATGTAAAAAGAGGAAAGAAAACATTAGTTAGTTATGCAACCGCCTGTATTGATTATTCACTGCCCAAACGCTGTCTGGCCGAGAATGCTTTTAGCATTAAGTCCACCTTTTGTTCCTTTACTTTTTGTACGGTTCAAATAAATACATGAATAAAAAGACCTATTTGCGAACCTGGGTGGTATATGAGAAGTTGTTTTCGTAAAAAATATTGAATTGGAAAAAGTGAAAATAAGAACAGAAAAGGCCACAAAGGATTTATAAGATGATACGATCAGACAATTTTGATAGATGTTGACCCTGTAACAATTATAACAGTCAAACAGGATAAAGTGGGAGATAATATCACAAAAAATCCATGACGGAATTTCAAGGATATGACCTTCAACAGTAAAGATTACGAAGAAGAGATCTATGTGTACTGTCTATCAACGGGAGTAATTCATTTAGTACCTACAGACAATGTAGTCATAGATTCTAGCTATTCTCGATATTTCGTATGCAGGAACTATTTGTTATTTTTAAACGGACGCAGTACAAATTTAGATCAGAAAAAAATGACGCAATCCATTGCGCTTTGAAATTAATTACACTGATTATTCCAATATCCACGAAATGGACCGAATTTACTTTTTAGTTATTCTTAGAAATAATACTTCTCGTTATATTGGAACAAACTAAATTTGAATATATTTGGTTTTGTTATGTTTATATCGCTGGAGTCAAATAGAAATAGATGTACTAAAAACGTAGAATTATTTACTATTGCACCTAGTTTTATTTATTTTAAAAATTAACTACTTCTTAAAACCAGAATTGTCTTGTTTAATCTGTTCTTAAAGCTATCATCATCACCAATTCATTGTTGTGGCATTGCTGAATATAGGTGTTTTCTCATAAGAAAAGAGTTAGACCAAAGTCCAACAAGCTGACACAGTGCGCATTGGTATATTTCAAATCTTCAACAAAGTTACAGAGATTTCTCACGTATGCAGGTTTCCTTGCATTTTCCTTTATCAATGAATTGTCAATTAGTTTGTAAAATTTTCATATCTTCGAAAAATTCGCGTTAAAATCCAAATCGTATCATTAGGATATCGCTGTCTATCTACATGGTATAGATATATTTTTCGTACCTTTATTTGTTTTTGAACTAAATAATAGCACACTATCCACGGTTCAAATTTGGCCTCGCACCACGATCACGTGTGGTTCGCCATTCGCGCCCGGTATAATCAAAACATATGCATTTAAGTATTTTACGTGATCACAGTCGTTTAGAGCCATGAATCATTTCACGAGGTATTTATAAATAAATGGGTTGTTCTGCTTCGAAATAATGAGTTATTGTGACTGTATTACCAAACGACGTAAGTATTTTTTTATGTATATGATGTCGCAAACGAATATGCAGAATAAGTGATCATTGCTGCCCATGGACATCTGTAATTGACTCCATAAATAGGACAGAAGTCTATTATAGATGATTTACTACTTCGGAGGATTTATATGGTTGCCACATATGTACTTGCGAAGGCATCTACACCCTGCCATGGAAACGCAAAAATTGTTTCACGCTACAAATGTGTAGGTTCTCGATCAAACCATACATGTTTTATTCACATTTTATTTACGTATAAGAGTATAAATTGTGTGGCAGAGCAAGGTCTAGGTCTCCCTGAGTAACAGAAAGAGATCTAAGTTTTGCTAAAGTACTAAATAGACTGCGACGAATGCGTTGCCCAGTGGCTGAAATTTTTCACGCTTTGTTAGATTGAAATTGAGCAATGACGAAAAATAATTATAGTACCATATTTTTAGTATTTTTTAAGTTACGTATACATTTCTTGTTAGGCGTCTTGTCTTATACATATATAGCGAGCAAAACTTCGGTTTAATGCTTGTTTAATAATATAATAATAATCTCTGCATTTCATAATATTAATGTATTCATATATATGTATACGTATGTTACAAGGCTAGCCGCTAAGCGCCTACAGTTATTCCTTTGATGTGTCTAAGACGTTGATTAGTATTTATGTTTATTAAGCATTAATATGTGAAAGCTTGGTCCCCTTATAAGTGCCTACGGGTGTGAGATGCGAATATTATTAAAGCTCAAAGGAGGTTACTACCACTTTCATCAATATCATAATTTTGCAATGAATAAACTCTTGTGATTTGGTGAAGAGGCGAAGTTATCGACTACACTTACAAGCATCTCAGTCTTCAGGAGTATCAATGTATCTACGCATGACTTCTCATAGGTTGTTGCATGTGGATGTTACCGGGCTGCAAGGTCTGCGTACATCAGGTGGCCTATAGGATTGTTTGTTTCTCTTCTCATATATATATACTTCCTCGGGTTTGAGCGTTCTGTTGGCTAAGCTTGACCGGAACAAAACACCCGGCAGAAAAAATACTTATCGCGCCGTCTTCCTATAATAATGCGGACCGAGAGGTTAACATGCTTTCTGAGAGCGCTCATGACATTGTACCATTGAAGGTCACCCACCCAATTTTCAACCGCGTCCGACGTTGTTCAGCTTTGTCGATCTATTACAATCTATATAAGCTAGTATACATTATAAAATCTCGTATCTGTGTCTATGTAGCTTAGTATGACGGCACACAGCTTTCTAAGTCGGCAATTATGTTGCCCCTCTTACCTTCAAAGCCAGTCACATGACTTACGAATAAAAGACAGTTGACGTGAAACTAAGATTCACTTAGTTTGTGTCGGAACGTATTTGTGTGAGATGTAAACTGAACTGGTAACGCTATAGTTACAGAATTTGTGAATGGGAGAATCTATATGCTGTGACCGGGAAGGTACCGTCGGGCAGGACTTTAGCTTTATTTTAAGTTAGAGCATGGGCTGCAAAGATCATCAAACAGCTGTCAAACGTGCAAGCTATGTTCGTTTGCTACTTTTCTTACATTAAAAAATAAGTTCATTATGCATAAAACATACATATGATAATATTTTAAAGATCACTTTTATAACTTCCATAGAGGTCGCCACACGTGTCTATTAGGGTTATGGGTTTTAACCTCCTGAAACTATTTATATTATGAATGTAGATTTTCCTGGGTGTTAGTATTGAAACTGTTAAAATACCTATCAATTTAATATTTATTGCATATAATTAGCGTGTCGGAACATGCTACATATAAATCATTACAATGTTATATTACTTACTTCCTGTCGCATAATCGTAACTACATACATGGATGGGTTTTACACACGTGCGACATATTATAAAACTCTAGTATACTTACTATATCTACGCCGCTCTTTTCCATACATTTAAAAAATAAAAAGTGGCCTTAGAGAGAGCTTAAATATACACAAATTTTCTTGACAATAGCTTCAGTACTTTGTAGACTAACCCATAAAAACAGACAGACAAGTAAAAAATAAAGAAAATATTTTAATCTAGTCCCATTTTACAAACATCTGTTAACCTTACATTACTTATGCCTAGCTGGGTATTCATTTATATTTTTATGTACTAGTATATTTGTAGGAATAATCGTAGTCATTATTTTGATTTCAAGTGTTACTTTTACTCCCCAGTAGGTATGTCGACGTCTTTTTTCGCAGGTTAGAGCAACAACAACTAATATATGCCCGATGGGGAATACATTGCCTGCGATTGCAGAGAAATACCAAAGATACCCATGGTCCTGACAAAAGGCTATCAGAAAAATACCATGATGTGTAAGCTGGTACGAATCTAGCGTAAATATTTACTCGGCCCGCGACTAAATATATCCATGAGGAACTTCACGTAAAAAATAAAGGTACCCTAGTTGTCATATTTATATATAAATATTGGTGTCAAGGGCTATGGTCCATACAGTACCAGATTCGAGATGAATTACACACCCGGTAGCTCTACATCTAAAATGTAATCACATATTTTTGTAAATGTTTGTCTTCTATTTCATTGTATGCAATAAAGAATATTCAATTCCATAAAGTTGTCATTAAAAATGTATATTTTCTAGTTCTGTTCCAAAACCATATCTAGTTCTGTTCCAAAACCATACTTCACGTACTACGATTGTGTTTATAAAACAATGCGATTGAACTCGATTGTTCTATAGCAGGAAGTAACGTTAAGAAAATACCCAGAAATTTATGTTCGTACTAATGTATACGTTGGGAACAGTATATCTTTTAACTTTATATATTAGTACCGGACTGCCATTTGATTATATGCCGTGTATTCCCGGATTTGGTTCAGAGCAGACATAAATCCGAGTGACGGGTTTGTGTTTGTCGGTAGCTCTATGTGTACTTACAGTTGTACACTTATATATATACCACAACGTAGAGAATCCTGTGTTGAAGCGTCGTGTATATAATTCATAGTTTATTAATACATTATTAACTTTACTACAAACAGAATATATTTCCTTATTTGAGCGTCTGTCGCCAACAGTAGAATATTAATTTTGATTACCTCTCCGTTCAATTAATAAATTATAATCTTTATTGTCATAAACTACGGAAAATATTCATGAAAATTTATTTCTGGAAATTAATTTTAAAGTTATTAAAATTAACACCGAAAATATTACAAAGTATGTGATGATTAATAAATACATAAAATATTATGATTTCATAATTTCATGTATTTATATTGTCATGTTCTCGATAAAAATAATTTATGACGAGATTAAAGATAATATGAAGACTTAATGAAATTACATTTTTTTTATTAAATTTCCATATCAATATAATTGTGTTCACTACATTTAATTAAGTTATGAAGAATATTATATCATAACTGTTATTTGATGTGTTCCAATTTTGTATCGTGCGAAGGTTAATTCTATTTCTATTTGGTCGGTGCGCCATTGCTGTCCAAAACAGACGTGAATTTGGGATTTAACGTGAACCGTCCGTTTTCTGAGTCGTTAAACAATGCCGATGAATAATCAATACCTATGCTTTGAGAGTAATGGGACGCGAGTATTTCCTTTGTGATAGCGATTTCGCACCCAAATACGCAGTACGCAAGATTGCGCGCTAAACGTTCGAAAGGAAAGGTTTGAGTTTCTTTTTTATGTACCGGATGTTAAGTAGTCGCAGCCCATAGACATCCACGTACAACCACAAACACGACCGAGATCCTATCTGAGCTCGTACGTCGATGCGTTGCTACTCCTGAGGAGTAAGTTGTTCGCTTCGGTCCAAAGTGTAGCCGGCAACCACACCTCTACAACCTAAACTAAAAATCAAAAGTTATTACAAAATATGCAGTAGTTTGCATTTTAACAGATAAGTGTATATAGTTATTTACTGTCAGAATGGAATTTAACAAATCATTATTCCGTCAATGTTAAAACACGCGTGCCTTTGTTGATGTATATATGTTATTGAATGTGACTGCGATTGTTGTGATTATGGAATCTTCCTATATATGTATACTACAAGTTGTATATATATATGTAAAATTATAATATACATATCTCAATCCAGAAATCTACTTCAATTTCCCGGCGGTACGATGCGTAATCTGGCAAATTATTCAAACGCGGAACCTCACATGAAACTCGGTTCGAGCTGGTCGGGACTAGGCAACGCCAATTGGAGTGATGCGGTAACGCAAGGGACCCTTGACATTGAGGAGTTTGTTATCCAATTTGTGCACTGGTTATATCTCCATTCACCGCATTCTGTTCCTGTTCTTGAGAGAGTACAAGCGACCTTACGATTCGTAAGGTCACTGTGTCGCATTATTCAGTCACAGATGGACCTTCAGGTAATTTTTTAAAGAAGATTGTTAAGACATAATAATCTTGTTATTGTTATTAATTTTGCAGAAAAAAATGCAAAAATATAAATATTTGCGTGACGTATCGTTTTTTGATATTAGAAAGACGACCATACTGTCCAATTTATGATCAATGTCATCCGTGGATATCATAGCTTACTCTAATTAGGACACTCTTCCCAGATGAAGATTTAAGTATAAATACAAATATTAGGGTCTAACGCCTCATTTAAATAAGGTCGGCTTTATCGCCCTTGAAACCTGAATACTGAGCATTATTTGTAAAACCCTAAAGTTACGGAAAAAACTCCACGTAAGACAATATAATGCTCGGAAAGTTCTAAAAAGCTTGTATAACCTTTCCTTAAAATTTAACATCCATCTCCTAACCACTCTTTATAATATTACTTGAAGAGTGCCTAGAGTTGTATGTTCTTTTCAAACGGTGCTAGCAAAGTATACTACCACAGAAACATGCTTTACGATTTTTAAACAAGTTATTTACGATTTGCGCATGCTGGAGAAACGTGAACGTAACTATAGTTGATAGGGTTGCCAGGTAATCGAGATTTAGCCGGTTTTTCTGGATATTTCATATAGTTTCCAGATGATAAGTGTAAACAAATCTGTCTGTCGTCAACATAATGTGATTATGTCATTAAGTAGGACGGCAATAACTACTGTTAATCTATGTAAGTATCATTTTATGAAACGAATAATAAGTATAAATATAATTTATTCTGTAAAATCTTAATATAACATTTTAAGCTCTTGAGATGCATTTTTAATTACAAGATGTTGCGATTCTAAATTCTATTAATTATACAATTTATCTTGAAAACTAACACTTACTACGTGCCAATAATACGAAAGATATTAAATTAGATATTTTATTAGATAGAATTCGATATTAGCTTTTTAGATTACATTCATTGTTACCTAAGTACGTTAAAGCGTCTGATTTTAATACTTTTAATTTTAATGGCGTTGAAACCTGTAATTTAAGTGCATATATAAAATTTCGCTCTCTTTGTAATATTACTGTAAGATCACTTTATGTACTTACTTGGTATGCCTTAGTAATAAATAAACAAAAAATATATTTTTTTCCTACTTTTTTGTTAAATATACATGAGCAGATTTTAAGAGGAAGAACTTTATGGAGAAACACAGGCTTGCAGATGCCCTTACGATGGTTTTCTTCACTGCTAAAGTTAGCGATAATCGAACCCCAGAATCCAGAAATTGTCAGCTATGACTGCTCACAATTTCAAATACTATTCAGAACTTTGTGTCATCTGGTAACCCTGCGTGAGTACTATGTACAATCACTGCGCCGTGCGGTTACTTCATTGTCCCTGTAATGTCCGCAATGGCTGTGATGAGTGTCTCTGTTGGTTGTATAAATGGAACTAGATACATCCACGTACAGTGTGTTTTTAACTGGAACAGTATGGGAAATTCCATAATCATAGCTGGTACTAAAATAGTTTGTTTAGGAATCGTTTGTTCTTTTTTTAAATAGCAATTTTGACACAAATTATATTTTTGTCAAATGCTTTTCTATTATAATTAAAACTGTTAAGGTTTTTTTAGTGACATCATACTGATATAGGCACAATAGATTTGAGCGAAAAAGAAAAAACTAAGCAAAGAGATGAGAGTGTGAAGAGATTAATTATAACAGTATCAGTTATTCTATGAAGCATATTTCATGTACCACAATAAACAACATGAAATTACTTGATTTTTAATTGACGTGTGAAATTGATTGACAATTGTGCCCGGCGCCATGTTTGTGCACTACAAATGTATAGAGGCGTTACTTTTCTATGAGGACAAATGGCGGGAAACTGTTAGATTTTTTTAATTAGCATTATTTCAAATGTAAACAAATACTTTTTAATTGTTAATATTATGTTTCTATATATTTTTTAAATTTATTTAATCTGTACGGTATCATACTTTTACCAACGTCCTAAAATGAGAAGATTATGGTGGCCTTCTTATGTAAAATAAACTATGTAATTTAAGTATAGTTATGTACTATATATTGGCTCATACATTATGTATTTTATAACAAAGGCTATATATATATATATAATATGATATAAATTAGTTTCGAAACTGAACTGTATTTATAATCAAGATTGAAGTCAAAAGCTGTCACGCCGCGTCGGAAGTGGACATCGATATCGGAGCGGGAAGCTCGGAAATTATGTAAATAACTATGCAAATAATATTACATTTAAATAAAATATCAGAGGCAATTCATAGTGAAATTTGGTAAAATAGATTAAATGTTCAGATTTGGTAAAACAAAATCGGGGAAAAATATTAACCTATTTGTCGTTCTTATTACCTGTATTTTTCCTGTGATAAAGTAACGGACTTGTGGTTCTGAAATTTCTTTATAAGGGTCTATAAGGTGTGTAAAATCTTACCAATCCGCACTTTTCCTGTGTGATGTCGTGCCTAACACTTATTTTAAGATAAGATCCATGTCCATCGGTGACAGAGTAATGGACTTGTGCCGATGAAATAATTGTAACTACTTTTCAGGTTAATTTAATCAATTATTTAAACGGGTATTTAAATAACATACGACCACTGCGTGTTTGATATGCATAATGCATTTAAATAAACGAGTTGCAATACTTGAATTTGCAATTAATTGCATAACTATTCCTAGAAACATATTAACAAAAACGTACTAATGTAGTAGTAGAAATCTAATGATATATGTTATTATCATCGACCAATATCTTAAAAGATGTGGACACAGTTAATACAAAAAGGCTGCGAAAATTTTGCCATAATTTATGTTACTAAATATTATTTTATAATATCACAATACTTTAATTATTAACATAATAACTTGAAGGTGGAAGAACCATAGTTCGACCGGGGAAGTACCACCGTCCCCTCATCATTCGTCGTAAAGCAATTCTTGTGTTTCGGTTGGAGAGGTGCGGTTGCCGGCTACACTTTGAAGCGAGGCAACCATCTTAGTCCTCAGGAGGAGCAACGCATCTATGTTCGAGCACAGATAGGATTTCAGTCGATTTCTGATTGTATGTGGATGTCTGTGGGCTGCGACTACTCAGGTGGTTTGCATGCTCGTTTGCTACTCACTTAAAAAATATTCACTGACATTTCTACGCCCAGAAAATTAGCCAAGTCCCGATAGAAAGACTTCACACGTCTTTGAAAAATTCCTATATGCCGTTTCAAAAGTTTTTTCATAAGCCTCAGGCATGTGAGTTCCGTTTACCACTAAAGCAGCCGCGATATCACTTTTATCTAATGTACACGTAATTTTCGAAAAATCAGAGCTGAGATGTGTCAAGGATTCGATCAAAGAACTCCCCGTTTGATACACCAGAATCTTACCAGTAACCTACTAGTCAGTTATCATTGCTCATAAATTTAAAAATATATCTCTCTCCTTACAATAATATTTTTTTTACACAAAGGGCCATAATTCTCGTGTTTAAGTTGTCAAAATTCAGCTCTAATACTTCTAATAGAGCCTAGCTGCATGCAAATGCTTCACGAAATTTAATTTAGCTCACTCAAAATTTTAAGCTTTATTTATGAACATTTTGCAGTACAACGTAATGAATTTCAGCTGAGAGTACCTTCGAAATCTGGTGTTATATATTTTATACATGTACAGTTAGATAACTGATGTAGTCGTATTTAGGTATCGAGAAGAAATTAAGTTTTTTTTGTTTATCCTACACAAATTAGATTAAAGGAGAAAGTACCAATTGTACAAACACGCATATGTTTAATGTGCTTTATATGAAAAGGCAATATGGGAGTATTGACTTTGATTATAATCGCATTCAAAAACGGGCATATACATATATGCCCGTTTGAATGCGATTATAATCAAAGATTTTCCAAACGGATTTTCATGTAGATACCATGATTATTTAAATGTAATATACTCAATGTTACTCCCATAATTAAAACGAAACAAAAGACATCTTAAGTACACGTTACAGTTAATTTAATCTCTTAACCGTGGTCATTTTGTAATTTTTTTTAATCAGATAATGTAGTAGTTATTAGATAAAATAAATACATATAAATTAGTGTTAACCGAGAGTTGTAATAAAATTGTTTAAATCAAAAATATATGATAAGAGAGAATAATGCGCGATGTCACGAATCTCGTGTTACGAGGGCGTTGAGGTCGCTGTCAAAATAAATCAACAACAAAAGAAGCTAGGAACAATGAAGTGAGGAAAATGACCCTTGTGATGCAATGTACTTTATGTCCGTCTATTAATAAGTAGATACAAAGTTCCAGTTTTAGTTCCAGTTATCAACTATAACTCCATTATTTCGGCCATTTTACATGTTTCGATTTCGACGTCACACGACTAAACATTTACTTTTAGAGGGTACAAATATTATGTCTAACTAGTCAAAAAATAATAATTCAGTGGATCCAGTTGGAAATATTCAATGAAGCATCATTATTTCCATTTTCATATATATATTACGTTTGTAAGCTAGTACTTTATTGTAAAATCGTAAAGACTTACCTGAAACTACTGCATGGATGTATGACCCAGTGTCCGGCCGCCTTCTGCCTGATGCGCTCCTTCATGAGAGCCTTCTTTGAGCCGAAGAGTTTCATGGCTAGTTTGTTGTCGGTGGGCTGGAAGAGTGCTTGCAGTTGGTTGCGGAGGAATCCCTGTTTGGCGTCGGGGGCTGGGGGCGCGGGCTCCACTGGCGTGCCGTACAGGGAAACATCGTCCAGACCACCGAAGTGGACTTTGCCGGTGCCGCTGCCCTGCTTCAGCGACATATCGGCGTCGCCTGCAACAAAAGTTTGTGTAAGAATGCGCTTAAAAATAGAATAAAACTGTTGTACACAAACAAATCTTGAAATAATTTGACTTTCACTGCCCTTTAGCGACGTATCAGTGTTAACTGTAATAAAAAAACGTAAAAACGGACATGAAAACTGATTCATCTATAGGCATATAAGTTTTTGCAGTAATTTGAGCCGCGAGCAGATAATGTCGATCAATTGGTGTAATTGTTATTAGCAATCAAACATGTCGAATTAGACTGATTAGCACAAATATCAAGTGCTTGTATTTTCGATATTGATTGGTACTTTAGGTTATTTTAATTACCTAGTTCATGGTTTTCATGACATAGACAGATGTAGTATAAAATTTTATTATTAATATTTTTTTACTATTTTAGCCGACAATCACATATATTTATGTATGTTTTTGTCTAAGTATAGTGATTTAAGAATATCTTGTTTTCTATGCAGTTGTATTCTAATGTTTTATTAGTATGTTCGCTTGTTTCAGCTAATTTTGCAATTACTAAATTTAAATCAATAAATATGATCATAGAACGTGATTCTATTACCCGGATTATCTAGCGACTCTACGCGGATATATAAAAAGAAATTGAAATGTAAGCGTATGACGTAGAACAATTAAAAAACCCATTGCAATTGTCTTGTTGGTTTTTATTTCACGTCGTCAGAAACGAGGAAACACCGAGCACTGAAATGACAACTGTTAGATCTAACTGCAGATTAGTTTCATTACAAAAGCGACGCGGCTCTATTTGTTTAAGCGCTGTTAAACAGTTCAGTTAATTTTGCGCTGTACATTTTAGTCATAAATGAAACAGTGATTGCGAGCGCGACAAACGTAATAAAGTGTACATACATTCAAGGTAAACAAATTTGAAATTTGAAATTGAATATTCAAATCGCATTCGTTGATGTTTAGACTTTTGTGGAGAGGAAACGATACGTCTAGTTAGGTAACCAAAGTATATTACAGGCAAGTTGTGCGTATTATTAGGTATTTCCATTGCTTCTGATAGGTGGAAGCGTATCAGAAGCCGCGTTTTAGCTTAGAAAGATACTTTCGAGTTTTGTTGCTGACTATCGCTTTTAAGTCCTTGTTGAGATTTCCACAAGTTTAAAACTTCTGGCGAGTTGATTCATTATCCTTTGTCTTCAACTATTTGAAACTTAACAGTGTAGTTATAGTTACATATATACTTTACTCTTTGTCAACTGTTGGAACAGGGCAGGTTCGTGGTATTTTATTTATTTATTTGTTTAAAAGTTTATTTTATTCAAATATCGTTTTTACCTCACAAAGTAAGGTATAAATACCCTTAATATTAAAATAATTATGATCAATTAGGACGTCATTATATCGATAATATGCATTGTAACCAGTGACGCCACAATTCTTGTTTCAATGCGGGGTCAGTATGTCCGCTCGTTCCGAAATCAATAGAGATGTGGCGTATTGAGCAATCTCACAATAGCCAATGCCCCGAGGCGCGGCAATCAAGGCGAATCATTATTGTTCTTTCCAATGCACACTCTTACACAGTAGTTCAATATAACATTTCCTGTTTATGCAGCGCTCAACTTGAGGCTTAAAATCTGTAATCCACTTCATTGTTGTAAAGCAAGGATTGTAGAGAGATTAAAAATGTTTATTATTATTTTACTTTCATATCTGGTTGAAATTGATTAACATCAAACATAAAATTCTGAAATGTTTGTTCGTTTAATAAACTATTGGTGATTGTTATAATTATGAGTTTATTAATACTTTCATGTATTTTTATTTTTATCATAATTATATTTTTCAATAAACGGCTATTGAACATAGTTTTCTAAATTCATATGTTCCTAGACAAAACGGTAATTGTTATTTACTTGTATAGTTATTAATAACATTGTAATTATTATTGTATTGATAGGATTTCTAGGAATTCATAACATACTTGAGTCATACAAAATGTATAATAAATAAGTGATCAAAATGTGTAATGTGTTTCATAATAATTCGTATGCACTAACATCTCGAATATGTCCACTACAGCTGGTAAAACAGACGATTAAACAATGAGCCAATAGCACTTCATTGATTCAAGTGGCGTCAACCAGTGTAACTCGAGACCACCAATCAACCAGTCGTATACAAGTACTGCTAATAGCTAAATCGTTACTTCCAGTAATTTCGTCTCATCATTGTCTCTACTCACGTTTATTGAAGCTTCGCTCGCTACCAAGCTACTACGTTGATACAATGACGTAGTTTCTAAAGAGAAACAGAGGGAGAGTCATCTTTGATCTCTCTCTGATAGGAGATTTGTAGGATTTCCTTTGAACTTTACGAATAATGGAAGTTATGTATAGGAAACCCAACTACCAGTTGCAATAATTTTTCGTATTTTTTTCGCCCTAAAATAAGTGATGATAAAATTACTGGTGGTTTGTAAGGAGATATCCCATATCCAGTACAGGAGCTAAAAATATAATGAACATCCACTTGAATATAACTGCATTTAAACTGTCAGGTCATTATACTCCGAAGCCTCAAGTTATGACGTTTTCATATTGATGTCATTGGAACTGCAAAATCAATTAGCTGTTAAATTAAGTAAACATCTGTACGATCATTATGCGCTCTCACAATCTCTTTAGCAATTTGAATCAGTGTCAAATGTTTCTGAACGTTTCTAGAATAAAAAAGAAATTTCTATTCATCGTACGAAGATTAGATTTGATTATTGCTGTCGTTAATTTTTCATTGTCGACCAACTCTAAGGTGGTTTATATCAGAAGTACGCAATGTTTAAACACTTGCGTGTCATAGCAATGATGTATATTTTAGAGAATATTATTGTTATTTCAGTTAAAATTGTTGGTTTAATTTATATTCGATGATATCACGAGACGGAGCCACATGATGTCGTAAAGTCACTCGGAACTCCACGAATCAATTAAATTCTACTTTTCATTTTTTTCAATCTTGTTTACTCTACTTTAGAGCAGTTGGTATCAAAGTAAATGGGTTTAAAAGTATTATTCATTCGTTATCAGCAAGTAGGTCGGCAGCCGCGTCAAATTACGGATAATCACCTTTTACTTCTCTACAACGTTTTTCAAATAACAATAGGTAATGTGACCGAAGGATTAAAATTCCAATTTTCCAATTCGTTCACATACATTTTTATGACTGGAGTATAATAATTATTCTTGCATACTTGAAAAGCCTGACTTATACATTAATATGATTACATAGCAAATTATACTTATCTACAGGGATCATTCAAATTGACACGTTTTAATACGTATACAATGAATATGTACATATCCGTTGACGTCAATTGATTTTTATATAAAATGTAGTATACAATTACTCTCTATAGAACTGTGAGAAGCTTGGAGTATACTCGACCACGCTATTCCAATGCGGAACGATAAATTATAATAATAGCCCTATTTAATTACACGATGAATACGAATATGTGTAATAATAAGTCAAACACATTACAAATATTATTATGTAAGTCACATTTTTTTTATATTTTTTGTAATATGGAAACGCATACTTCATATATTTTTATAGTAACCAAACAATAGTAAAATTTGTCCTACCTTTTTGTTTAATGATTTATTTCATAATTTTTTAGAAGTGTTTTTATTTTATTTTTATTAAGACCTATATCTACGTCAGATACAAATATCTTGTTAAAACCCCAAGCATTTACAATTATCAGACACATAATTAACATAACGAAAAAAGGAAAACAGCTACATGAATCGAAATAAATTTATTAGATATTGCAAAAACTTTACAATACATTTCGATAAAAATGATTTGTTTTATTAATTGGGAAAATAACATAGCGTGGTTTTCTGTTAAGTATACGTACATAAGCACTTACCCTTCGGCATTTTCGGAGGATATCTTTAAAGTTTTTCCTCTCAATGAAGTTGGTATGATTAGTGTACACTTATAGGCTATTGTTAGAATCCATGAGGTAACCCATGCATTCCTCTGGACACATCACACACAACATATAACACAAACACAAAACGGACTTAGCATCAGTTCCACAGGTACTAGGTTTCTTACACTAAACTTGACTAAGCGTTATCCAAGTGACTATGTTAATTGACTAAAACAGTTTTGGCTTTTTTTGGCTGAAAATAAAAAGAAATGTAAGCATATTGCTAATCTGTAGCTTATCGCGTTTCGTATATTGGAATGACGTTGTAATTAACGGCGATTTTTCTATTTTAAGTAAGGTAACTGATTAACGCACAGTCGAAAGGATGAACCTATAATCTAGATTTTTCAGATAGGTATCTTCTTTATATAGCGTAAAAGAGCACTAAGAAAGGATTTTTGTAAATTCCGCTCCTAAGAGTGTAAAATAGAAGATGAGAATTTTTACGATTACAAATCAAATGTTTCCACTGTAAAACCATATATTTCATGTATAGTTTTGTGAAATAATATCTTACACAACTTTGTATCCCTGTAAATATATTATAGATGGGTAATTTTCCGAACTAAGTGGAAAATAATTGGTACTTTAGCAGTATGAATTGTTGCTTTCCAAATTGCTAAATAGATTTCCACTAACAGAGAATTAGAAATTAGAATCACTTGGTTCAATGGAGTCGGAAAATATCTTAGACACTAGCTAAAAGGTAGCGATTTTTCAATAATCATTCTGAAAGGAATTTGGGCTAATCAAATCTTTATATCCCAAACTTGACAAACGTATGACCTTCCTTTTTCTTAGGATCCAGCAAAGGGAAAAATGGAATGATGATGTTGACACTAAATAATTAACATTACCTGCTGGTCGTAATTGAATAGTTTAGACGATTTTTTATTTAAAATATTAATATTCTGCATTCGGACACAACTCGACTTTATGCGAAATGAAATTGCAACTAGTAGAGTGCAACTATGGAGTATTGTTTATATGACTACATATGTAAGTGACACGCTTGCTTGAAGCAAACAATGTTGTTTTATAAATTAACACGTTAGATACCTTGTTCTGTCTGATCACCCATCAGATCTGATATGAGACGTGATGATCTTGTCTGATATGTGAGGAATGTAATCGTGTTATTGGCTAATGGTATTATGATGTATGAAAAATTAACAAAAAATGCGATGTGATTACAAATTGCTTACTTAACTTGCTTCAAATTATTGGTTTTTCACAAATTTCATTCTAAATGTAACGAAAAAATTTGTATATTTGAGTGTATCCAAATTTGCAGAATAAAGTGGCTTTATATTTTAAGCGCGTAGAATTTGAAGTTTGCTTTTTTTCAGAGCTTCAAACGATTGACAGACTAAAAAAGTGGTATTCATAGTAAGTACTTGAGATCCCTACGCGTTCTTGAAAAAAGGGTTTTAACAAACAGACAAGGCCGGTCGACGATGTGCGTTTAAATAAAGGTTTCATTTTCCTTTGGAGATACGGAACACTAAAGAACACGAAGAGTAATGAATATTTAAAGGTGAAACATGTCATGGTTCGACTGCATTGGCACCAACGCCACATCTATTCACATTATTCTTTCTTTTTTATAAAATTGGAGTCACAAATAAGCATATAAGTAAATTAGCATGTTAATGCAGTTAATGAGCAGGTGGAAAGATATCATCGCTTCCCCTCATAATCCGCCGTAAAGCAATTGTGGTGTTTCGGTTGTAAAAGTGTAGTTGCCGACAATATTTACAAACGAGACATGCTGAGTATTAAGATCGCGCTTGAGATCTTAATCCTCAGGGGTACAAACGCATGTATGCTTCTCAGACAAGACTGCATCATGCTCGCTTGTTCCTCTTCTCACATAAAAAAAATAGGAGCGTTTCACATGCCCACAGCTTGTTTAAAATCATCGTGTGTGTATAGATCATCACGCTTCCTACATTCGTGGTTCTATAATAGGATTTCTAGTATTGTGAATAAAGATGAGTACACAATAGTACTAGTGCAGCATTTCCAAGTAACATGCACAATAGCAATCCCAAATTTATCGTTTTAGTGGACCTGCGCGGGAACAAATCGGAACCAATTCCAAAAAGAAATAGTATAGCGGTAGGTATAGGAACTATAACGGAAAGTAAATAATAATTTGAATTCCTTAAATATCTAGAATTCCAACCTCTGTAGTCATAACAGTGCAAATAATGAAACGCAATATACCTAGTTAGTAAATTTAGTGCACTGATTGAGAGTGGCAGAAGCTACCCACTTTGTTTTATTACTATGTTTACTGGGCTAACTGCTTAAACGGTAATGATATATTACAGCAATTTACATTGCTACTATACAGTAAAGACCTCTTTTACCAGACTTCGAAAAAGTCTAAAAGAAGGGTTATGTGTATGTCGTATCGTTACTATTAGACGGACAAATCGACTTCTCTCATCTTCTTGATACACATCGCCAGCAAGTGTCATCGAATATTTCAAAATGTTTAAAATTATAAAAAAGCAAAATACTGAAATTTGAACATGTAATTGGGTGATCAAATGTTTTTTATTTTCATAAAAACATTAATTCTTTAGTATGAAAATAAAGAATTTACCACCTATACGATAAAAAGTATTCTGTTACAAGTAACTGATTTGAAGTTACTATGTATTTGGCGGCGGGTGTTGTTTTTCTTTTATTTTTGTTCGTCGTTTAGACTCATTGAATTGGTCTCAATGTGTAGATATCTAACCAAGGTCTTGAAGGGGAGTAGTAAAACATATGCTTTATTAAGTGTAGAGTTTGGTCAATGGACAGGTTCAAGCAGCGTAAAGTAGGTAGTTTCACACACTATTGGAGGCGACCATCTTAGTCCTCAAGAGTAGGAACGCATCCGCGTCCATGCTTAAATAGAACTTCAG
>DWON01003405.1:0-18101 GCA_018251015.1 Phocides pigmalion okeechobee
CAACCGAAACACAACACATGAAGAACATGTTGCTTTACGGCGGGTTATGAGAGTGGCGGTAGTGCCGCCCCGGGCGAGCTCTAACGGCTCTACCTCTGACTACGGCTCTTAAGTGTACAAACAAAATTACATAAAACATATAAAAAATGTGGGTTTCTGTATTAATTTGACTCTTCATATGGTAAACAGTACGCCGTTCCGTAACATTCCAAAGTGCTAACAATTAATTGCTTATTATCGCCTATTCACACATACTACCTACTGGTGCTATAAAAATATTCGAAATATTTAAATAAATTATCTTAATTATACGACACGACAGTTATGAATAAAAGAAGCGTGCTTGGGGGCCATCAATGACGATTTTGTCCAAACACAAATTAACCATATTTATTTAATAAATCTGAAGAAATTGTTAGAATTAGCATAAACATTATGACGAGACATCACGAACGCCTGACTTTACATTCAAACAGCGGCATTTCCGGAGATAAACACATAATTCCGACTATACATAATTCTTTAATTATAAGTTTTACCTCTTTACGTAATGAATAGGCTTAATACTTTCCCTGCGGGGTACAACACTGTTGTGTATTACGTATGTACGAATCTGTATGAAATAAGGGCGAAAAAAGTACTGTATTTACGTTGACGTTACAGGATTCCGCGTCCAGACTTTTTATTCCGTCTGTGTATTCGTAGATGATAAACAGATGCTAAAAACACAATATTTCAGGAAATTATCGGCGTAACTTCAGTCTACAGATTACAGATCCAGCTTAGTGCCGCTTCTTTCAACGCTCACCCGATGTTATATATGGCAGTCAAAGTGTTAAACAAAAAATCGATAGATTATTAATAGGTGTTCAAAAGGGAGGGCTTTGAATTCGCCGACTTGGATTTTATGGCGATAGCGGAATCTTCTTTACAACTTTTACATTTTTTATAAAATATAAAACCAGATTGAATTAATTAAATTGTGTTTCTGTTGCTGTGATATACCGTTCAGTTAAAAATAATTATTACTATTTCGTAATTCAATTAATTGAAAGTTAGTGTCGTAACGATTACGAGTGTAGCTTATGGGTAAGTTGCGAACTTAAAAAGGTTGAAAATATACAAAATTTTAGTAGTTTTCTCTGAACATTAATATAGGTAAAAGGCATAATGTAAACGCCTATTTCCGTCAATTAGAAATTACAAAAATATAGAAGTATACAAATGACAGAAATTGAATATAATTAACTGTATTATTGCTATAAGCTAAATAATGTACATGGAGTCCGTACCCATGCGGCATGGTCCCTAGATCGCTGTCCGCATTCCCGCGCTAAATAGCAACCACAATTTTCTGTACAAGATATGAACCAGCCCTCTTGCCACCTACAGTGTTCTCAAATGGGGGACTACTTGTTTGAAAAAAGTGATTGGCTAATTATCCGTAGCATTCTCAGACACACACCTGTTTTTGAGTTACGTTTCACATTATTTTGAGGCAGAGTTTATTGTAGGCAGAATGTATTGCAATACAATGTTACAGTAAGATTGCAATATATTAAAAAAAACAAGAAACAAAACATTTCTCAAAGACAAAAATTGAAATGAAAATAAATAAGAAACAAGTGTCTCGAAAGAATGTTCTGGCCAGTCGTTCCACGGTGGTTTTACGAGACGAGCGCTGCCAAGGAACAACACTGGCGTATTTGGCGAGAGACATTGTTTCCAAACTGAAACATTTTAATACTTTACGATGTATCGTTTTGTTTATCACTATTTTCACAAGCAATATATTTGCATACTACTGCTGCCCGCGACTTTCTTCACGTAGACAACTTTCGAGTTTTTCCAGATTTTCTAAAAGCAAAACGGTCTTAAGTACACGTCAACCCGTAACCTTCAAAGGGTCACACCTTTTTTATTTATAGACCTATTGAAATGAAACGAACACTAAACGTTACGCGACTTAACTGCTAACTGTAATACATTATTGAAATCGATTATACCGTTTGACATTAGCATAGTTCTATCGGAGAGATACCACAAACACTCTCCTACTGCGCTGTAAAGCAGTTCTTGTGTTTCGGTTGGAGAAGTGTGGTTGCCGATTACACTTATAAACGAAGCGACCATCTCAGACCTAAAGAATAGGTAATAATATGTACCACATCAAGTAGGACTTGGCGTTGGACGTAGATGTCCAAGGGGTTTAGAGACCATTACTTCGGATGACCTGGCAATACCTGGCTTCTTTTCCAACATAAAAAATATCCGAAACAGGACATGGAGTGTAAAAATATAGTTTTAACTCCATTTTAAAGGATTAGCGCCATCAACAATGGATGACGTTGAGCATAAGACGCAAGAACTCCTAAAGGAGGTACCGCCTCCGCTAAGTACGGATATATTAACACAATGAGTAACGTTAATGCATTTGACGTAAGAAAAATGCATATTCTACGTTTTTTTATGTGTGAAGAGTAGCAAACGAGCATGCAAACCGCCTCATGTTAAGTAGTCGCAGCCCATAGACATCCACGTATAATCACAATGTTACTGAAATCCTATCTGAGCTCGAACATAGATGCGTTACTACTCCTGAGCACTAAGATGGTGCGTCGCTTCAAAGTGTAACCGGCAACCGCATCTCTCCAACCGAAACACAAGTAATGCTTTAGGGCGAATTATGAAGGCGGCGATGGTACCTCCCCGGTCAACATCAGGTGGTTTGCATGCTTGTTTGCTACTCTTTTCACATAAAAAATAGATTTATAGACTGACGTTGACTAGCGAACCACGGACACAACAAAACAAATCATAGCACAATAAAATTCATAATGACATCCCCGGCTTTAATATCGGGCCATTTTGCTCCAAGCAATATATTTAAGCGTTTTGTTGATGATGTACATTTGTGGATAAACGCGTTCATAGGGCACGGTCCAACTTGATTTATACGCACGCCTACCCGCAATATGTAAAATGGACTTTATTCTCAGTGGCATAGTGGTTACATTTGCATGTCGTGGTTCCCAGGTACAGGCGCCACGATACACGTTTTTTCTTGAGAGCACAAGGTCATTCTGTTGTGTAACGAGCCTCGCTTTACAGGATCAAGCCACATCTGATCGATATACAGTTTTAAATTTCAACATAGGATATAAGCGTAAAAACTATTTTCTATGAGTAACGAAGCAAACACGCATGCCGCTTACTTACACTTAACGTTAAGTGGTCTACGCACGTGAGATGCAAACCCCAAATAAGACAGAAGTTCATTCTAAGGACTATAAATTTCTACGCAAACTAATAACCTTAATACTCTTTAATCCAAGCCAAATCTATACACCGCTATCCCACACATTTATCCTGCATTTATTTTATATGTTTGGTACAAAAAAGTATCAATTGTTAGCTGTCTTTTTGTGTGCACGTCTCAATAATACACACGTTATAATTATAAGTTTTTTTATGTGAGAAAAGTATCAAACGAGTGTGCAAACCGCCTGATTTTAAGTAAACGCAGATCACAGATTTCTACGTACAACCACAAACGCAACCGAAATCGTATCTGAGATCGAACGTACATACATACGTTGCTACTCCTGAGGACTAAGATGGTCGCCTCGGTTCAAAGTATAGGCGACAACCGCACCTCTCCAACCGAAACACAAGTAATGCTTTACGATAAATTATGAGGGCGGCGGTGGCACCTCCCCGGTCAGACTATAGTTCTCCCACATCTCAATAATATCAATGCTACAATTACAATATGAACTCGTATAAGCGAAAAAAAATATATTTCTCGTAAATCACAGATAGACACTTGAACTTTTTATTATTTGCCTATAAAAATAATGGATTTGGTATATCGATATCCGGCTGCTTCATGAATACACAGGTAGTCGCCCGATGATTTATCTACGTTAAAGTCAAAGTTCAACGTCAGTTTTAATAGTTCTGATTTATACCAAAACTGATTGCTTTCGATTCTTATTGAGCTTGTTTTAACTGTTAATACGAGACGCAAGACTTTCGTCTTATGCCCGTCAGCCTTCATTTATATTCTACTAGCGACTTAGCCAAGCTTCGTTGGAGCAATAGAGTTTATATTTACTTACATTATTTTTCTTTTATACATGCATCCAGTCATTAACTAGCTGCAAAAACTAACGATTAGAAACATCTATTTTGTTTTTAAGCAACATTTTTCATTTCACGTATTGACTTAGTTTAAAGTAAAAAGTAGCCGATCAATGCTAGTTCTAAATATCTTTTACAATTGAAAAAATGATATAAGTATCGCATTCCTACTATAGAATTAGAAGAGATTATAATGAAAATAAACATAATAATACAGTGAGCATATCAGAGACACGCAGGTACACAGATACGTGTAGCGCCGCGGCCCAGACCTCGCCCGTCATCTTGTAATTTACCAGTAGCGCACCGTTTATCTAAACAACCCGGCCAGTGGGGCACTTTTTGTTTATTTTCTTATTAGTTAAACATGTGCTTTGATACGACCTCAATTATTTTTATTGAGAATCAATATTGAGCTATATTTCCTATACGACCACAGCTCTGCGCTGCTAAAGAGAAAAAAATCTAAGATCCTAACCGGTTTTTTTTTGTATTTGCGACGTTAAAATTAAGAAGATTTCTTTTATAGTTTCTCCTTGGTAAGGGAGATTTAATAATATCTGTACACAAATAAATTCAAGACAATGATAGTATTATTTCATTCAGAATACAATAATTATTATTATAAACCTAAAAGGGAAAAATTAAAAGTAACTATAATATGAACCTAACCTAACAATCTAAAGGGCACGCGGGGCTATACGGCATGGTGCTAAGAACATAATGTTAAGTTACTTTGCCCCCTATGAACATATATAGGAGATCCCCCAGAAATCGATCACAGTTGCGCTGCGCTCCTGAAAATTAAAATGGTCACTACGCTCATAAGTGTAGCTGACAACCGTCACTTTCCAACCAAAACAGTTGACGTTGATTGAAGAGGTAACGTTCGAAATTTCCCTATCGATTGAACTCCGATTGAAGTTTTGCTCTATCAACTATCAATCAATATATAACTAGTGTTTCTTCCCTGTGCGTGCGTGCGTGCATACGTGCAAACATGCGTGCATGTGTACGGTTGTGCGTATTGTGACCTTGTGAATGCCATGAACGTAATTAAGCAGACGAATAGCCAAACATCCAGATGGTCATTCATTTTTTTTTTAATCTTTATAACTTTGTTCGCCATAATGGATTAAAGTGGATGGGTTACTCGTGAGATCAATGACACGTGCGTGCAAACATAATAATTACAGCTAGTAAAAGTAGTAATGAAATAGACACTTAATAGTCAAAAGTTTTATGCAATTACTTTCATTTGGACTTCGTTTATGCGAATGGACGGACACGCCAACTAAGAATTTCATTGTATTGTATAATAATTGGTAAAGGTAATGATTATCTGTATTATGATGAAGATAGGTTAATTTTACGAGGAAACTCTCGTGAGACGCGCGGCATTTGAAACACGGAGCGTGGGCATTGTGAACCGAGATGTCCAAGTAATAGCACGTTAGAATTTAATCAATCTTGTGTATGTGTTATTCGTCGGTAAAAGAACGACAACAGTTCAATTATAATTATAATATAATTGTAGGCGTGTTTTGATTAATAATTTGTCAATGGAACATTTACTTGATTGATAGCAGCTGTCTTGTTAGGCTAGCGCTGTGAAATTCTGCGTTTCTAGTTTTTGGGTCCGAATTTCGAATCGCACGCACGAACAGTACCTTTCTGAAAATGTTTTTTTTTATGTTGGAAGAGTAGCAAACAAGCGTACAGGCCAGCTGATATCAAATTGTCTCTACATGCCCTGGACATCCATCCAACCCCAAATTCTTCTGCGATGTCATACACATATGTTGCTACTCGCGAGGATCAAGAACTTCGCTTCATTTGTAATTTAAGCCGGGAACTGCACCTCTTTAACCTAATCATTAGTTGTTTTTCGACGGATTATAAGGACGATGGAAGTACCTCCCTAATAGAACAATGTATTAGCTGTTGAAGTCAGTGTATTACAAAATAATAGTAGGTAGTTGTCCAATTATGTGTGCGATAAGGAGTATTATATCTCTCGTATCGTACATGAACCCACTTAAACTGAGTAAGTACTGATTTTACATTGAACCCCTGTCAATCAAAGTGTATGTAAATACCTAATATTTGATATTGAATTTTAATTTGAGAATAATCCGTACCTATCCATAGAACAATCTTACATTAGGAGTCTATATTGTTCCTTCCTCTATGATACAACCCAATGTAACAGTCCAGTGAGTGGATGTGCATATCGTGCTCACAAATCCCCCAGCGGCATTAACTCTAAGCAGATTATAGCGCAGACATTTGTTCCGATCAATCACCGTCCTCTCGCGTTACACACATACATAGATAAATACTTTTAACTAGATAATGCTATCTATGAAACCCTTAAGCCTAGATCAGAATGATTGAACGAGTAGATATCGTTGATCGGGTGTTTGTATCATAGTATATTTTGATTTATTTCTTCACATAGAAAAAAATATCGTGTAGTAATTAAAATATTGGAGTTATTACCAAAAAAATGTTTCAACTTATTTATACTATATAGATGTTTCAAAATTAATAATTTATATATGCAAAGGAAAATATAGTAAAAAGTATAAATTCCACAAGTGTTTGTAACGACACAAGACATTTAATGTTGTTGTATAGATCAATTAATAATTTTGCTTTCTAATCAAATAATTTTCTAACTAATAAATAAATAAAATCCTACTTTCCCACAATCTAATGTTCTATCCATATTAGATTCTTGCTTCTGTAAAATTAATATATTGGTACTTTTATGTTTGACCGATTATTTATTTGGATTTTTCTCTGAGTAGAGCCGCTAAGATACGAGCGACTCCACTCAGTGTTTTCGGTTAAATTGTTTATTTAGAATAGGGTACAATTTAATGTGTAAAAATAATAAATTATGTCATATGTATTCATAATCTGTAATTTCAAAGTATATCAAAAATATTTTTAAAAGTCATACACATAAAAGAACAAATGGCGCCATGAAGTAAACACGCAGGTAAATTATAGTATGAATAACACGAAAAGATAATTGTATAATTGAACAACATTTAGCAGAAATTACGTACGCCTCAGCATTACGAGGATTATCTAACAATTATAATATCGCCCTAAACCTGACCAGCTTAATTGGATTAAAACATGCCTTTTATAATAATTTATTACGCATATGATTAATTCCTAAGTATGCAGTATTTTATTAAGTAACTAGTCTTCGCACCCAGGTTTGCTCGGAAATGTTGATCTTTCATGCCTTAGTTTACCCTCTGAGGGGTGGAATTTCACCTTTTTAGTCTTTGTTTAGTCAATTAGGCTATATGAAAGAATTATGTGCGAAATTTTTAGTTTTCCAGGTTCAGCGTTTTCGGCTGTGCGTGTTCTCTAGGTCTGTCAATCACCTTAGTCTTTTATCAATGCAGATTATAGTGTGGGCTAAAAAGTATCCAAAATGCAATAAATTCAGGGCTTTTGCTATCGGATGCAGATAATTAACGAATTATGACTAGATAATAATAATACTCGCAAAAAGACATAAAACTAACGACACGCGCAAAAAAATAAAAAAATAATATAATACCTTACATTATTTCATTTTACGTCCAATTTTACATACCTGAAACAATAAAGAAGATTTATTATAACACCCATCACATGTTTTACCAATCTACAACTCCATCCTTCTCATTCGAAGTGAAGACGCTTACCCAAAAGAAATATTATCAGATAATAATGCGTTAAATTAATTAAGGATTTTCTTGGATATTTTTTTTTTCTTAGGACAGTTTCTTTCGCCGCCCGTTCTCTAAAACGAAAGACCTTACGAATCGATTGTAATTTATTGACGTTCTAAAAGAATTATTAAGATTCTACTTTGAGACATTGATTTTTTATTTATTTATTAACATATAAGAACGTTGTAAAAGACTTCCATGCGAAGAAGCAGCGAAGCGACATAGAATTGACGAGCGTCGCATGAATCGTTTAGTTACATGAAGTGCTGACGTTCACAAAGAGTTCTATTAAGAATCTACTTTTAATTCAAATATATTGATTTTTAATTTTTTTGAACATACAACAACATAGCGACATAGTATTGGCGAGTTGCCTGAACCACTTTAGTTACACGATGTACATTATCTTCATGGGATTGTATGTATTAAATAATTCTATACAGTAATTAAAATCATATTCAAACAAACAACACGATTCTCATTACACGCGAAACAACTAGTAAACTACACATGCAAAGAAAAATGCATTCATAAAATAAATCTACACAAATATTACCTCTTTATGTACCCATTGTGTATCCATGTTATATTCCAAAGTTCATTTAAATTATTTCTGAGCAATGAGAATAAACTTAGGCCGGATTAGAGGCTCGCTTATCGCAGTGCAAGGGTCATCACGAGCGCCATACATTTCTGTTGCTACTAATCCGAAACAGTTCTGTTAATATCGTAGCCATATTTAATTAGCGCGTGCTCACACCGCTCACGATAACAATGGGGTTATGATCTTACGATTGTATTGGAGACGCTCATTTAGTTAAAAATAGCGCTATCTACATTCTAAGAAATTGAAATTGTAATTTGGGTGAAATATTGAACGCACAATAAAAAACAGTGCCTAGTCATGTACAAAGGTTACCGTACTTATTTTGTTTTCCTAATTTACTTAACATTTTTAATGCGGCGCTCATATGTATATTACATCGAGTCAGGATTACAGAAGATGGCACTAAACTTGAACTTTTCTCCAGGATTGAAATCTTCACGCAGGACAGTAACAGTGACTTTGAAACGCATCATTTAATTCTCCCTTGCCACATCCTTCTGACCACGTCACAGCAGCATTCATAAAAGCGGGTATAAGGCAGAAATCAATAAGACGGTAGAGTCGCCGGTAGCCCTTGGGGCTCGCAAAGGGATTTGCAATAATTTCAACAATATGTTGCTACATACAGAAAACCTACCTAATATAAATATCTATGCTAATGTAAACGCCTGATCTCTAGCAGAAAATTGCGTAAAATATACGTTAAAATGTATGTCAGCGATAAGAATTATAATATTTTCGTAAGTAAAACAATAAATCCAGTTCACAGGTCAGAACGCAGCGGCGCCGGCGCCGCCTTCAACTCGCTACGGCACCAATTAGCATTCTAATACTGAGTGCCTCTTACAATCGAATTAATCGATAACGCCCATAGCCGGCCGATGACCGTTGACACCGCCAATATCCGATAATTATGCATAACTTTATAACAGTCACTATAAAGTTTATATTATAAATTCGGTAGTAAACATCCTTTATTAGAAATTTAATTGCCAAGAAACATAATACGCTCAGCATGACGTTGCCGATCTCTAAACAATTAAGAAGCTCTATTACTAAAACAGTTTACGAACAGCAAAAACTGTCAAGACCAAACATAATACTCCCATATTACGAGTAAATTTTAAAGTGAACCGTAGCGAGGGAATAAAACAAGAATCACGACAACCTGAGAGGAATTTAATCAAGGGCGATCATAATCGATTGTCAACGGAGCAACAGGGAAAATTAAACGACACTTTTCGGTGGACAAAACTCCGATGCTATAAATTGGTCGGTCCCGACACCAAAAATAAACCCAAAAAGAGTTAAGCGTTCGGGAGATCGTCGAATACAGATTACTGGGCGCAGGTGTTAAATAAAAATAATAAAATTCGACGCGGACGAGGAAAAAAGAGAAGTCGGTGCGGCCGCGCGGCGCCGAACGAGGCATAATTTCGTTTGCAACGCCCGCCCGACAAAAAACGACGTGTACCCCATCGAGTTAACAGAGCCCCGAGCACGCCTCGCGATCCTCGCCATTCACAGTCAATCCGCGACGTCGGCGTCTATTTTAGTGCCTTATAAGTGTGCTGCTGGCCGCTTCGTGAGCACAGCAGCGGCTACCCTAATAGGAGTTCAAATTATCGAGATCTAACTGAACGCTTACATGGATAAATGGGAAACTATCAGAATGCCGCTGATAATGTCACCTTAGTATCTTTACGATGCCATCAATAGGTCCCAAGGAAGTTGTGTGCCCATATACATATTGCCGCTATATTGCTGTACCGAAAGGTTCTGAGAAACGAATTCAATATAAGAAATTATACCATATAAACAACTGTCGGCGCTGGGCTCGCCGACCGCAATTAGGGAAGGCAATTCCTCTTCGCACGTAGAATCAAATTGCGGGCAATAGTGGTTCAGCCCTCCACCGCAAAAACTGCTTTAAAACTCTCGGCACGCACGATGCCAATATCACAAAAATCACCGTGAATGTTTTGGCATTGGCATTGGTTACTTGATCATGCATAGAGAAACTAACACCCTATGAAATATATTTATGTATTCTTCGTAATTAAATAAGTACCGTAGAAGGAATTTTAGCTACGAGAATATATAATGTTACAAAAAGCTATGGTAATGTAATCCTTACGTGCGTCCTGTTTTTATAGAAGGACTGCATCCCTACAACTGTGAGGACGGAAAGGGGTCATTAAGTGGAGCTTAACGTTGACGGAATTCATGGGGAGCTCTAAAATAAATACCACCAAATATGTCAGCATTAGTGGACGATGGGTAGAGCTTACGCCTAATTAAATGTGAGGGAGCATAAATAAATAACAGGATTATCGCACCATCTCGCTTGTGATTTGAGCATCCTGTTCAATGCGAAGACATTGTCTTGAAGAAAAATATGACTCTTCGTCCAATGTTTATGTACTTTCGTAGTTTACAAGGTACATTGAAGTAAGATTATCTATAGTTGAAATACTATATGCAGGAAACATCAAACAAGCACTGTTAAAATACGCGCAGTATCATCAAGTAAATCTCGTTTTGCTGACTCCATATACGTGTGTGTACCACCATGTGTTTGAAACTCAATACTTCTTTGATTATATTAGCCTGTTATATGCTAATTCATCACGTAGTTTCTTATTGCATGTAATTGTACACGAAAACAGGAGATGATGCCATTGGAGAAGAATGTGCCAACAACAATAAAGCCTCAATCTATCGTACACTTTGCCATGCAATTAACTCACAATAGAGATTTTAAGTTACTCGTCAGTAGTAATCGTTTATGCCTTTACACATAACCCACTGCGGATATAAATCGCGTGATCTCATTAGGAACCTCGCTCGTGACGTTAGATAGCTTCAGCTCAGCGGTACGCCCACATCAACAGACGTAGGCCTGGATATTAATTCACGGATAGCATGTCTTGTCAATGCTGATTAATTAAGGGCACTTGTTAACATTACTGAAATATAATATTATACAAAATTAACCCAGTTTCAACATCTTACATCCTGAACGAGGTACACAAACCTCTAGTTGTCATGATCAACATTCAGATCATGTCAAGACCACAAATTCGTGAGTCACGATTCCCTCGCCCCGGCGGCTAAAACCTTCAGTAACAATGACAATATTAATAAGTTCAAATGATCTAAATATTTGAATAGCTCGTATTTAAATTCCTCGACAACAACCTAACAATTGTCTACACACGTATAAATATAAGGAGTATAAAACGTACATTTTTACACAAGTAGTTTGAAACTATTGTTTGGTACAAAATCTTTCATACTCAGGACCAAAGACTAATGTCTGCGCTTAGATAGATTTTCCCATACAAGCTCTGGCTGCACTTTATTATGTGAACATATTGGCGTGCAACATTATGACAGGTGGCATACATCATCGCAGAATGCATTAATACGCGTCGCGAGGCTCTGAAGATAGCTCGTTAGGAAACAAAACATGTAGAATGATCGCAGAATCTGATCTGCTCTTGAACCTCGGCAGTAATTCTGTTTCAAAACAAGTTGGCATAAAACGTTGACGTCCTTAAAAAAATAACTCTTGTATTCATACAAAATTCTGTAACTAAGTTTACAATAATTTTATTTAGTTTCTAGTTAAATGCTTAATAATACAACATTTCCCTTGCATGTCTATTTTATAATGATATTGTAACTATTTTTCGACTGTATCTCAAAAAATATATAAGTACGACTCTTTTAAAAAATACCATTTTAAAACTATCGTTCTCTTATGGGGAACGTATGTTTCCAACTATTTCTTCAACTGCATAGGAATTTGTATATTAAATTTGAACCCAGCAATAATATCAGCATTCAGTTATAGCAACGCAACCTGAATTCCAGCGTCAATTGCTGAAACAAGAATAACATTGTCGGAGAAACTAAATTCATAAAGGAACCCAAATGGAATGTGATCCGTTGTTTATAATCTAAACACAGCATTGTTGTTCAACAAATACCTTGTTTTAGAGGGGTAACGCCCTAGATTGTAAACTGTGTTATACTTAAAACAATATGTTCTTAGTATTTTCCGTTCAGGTCGACGACTCGTAAACAAACGTGTCTGATTGTACACACTCACAAATGTTACACACTAATGCTTGTCGCAGGAATCCATGACGTATGCAGAATTGAGTGTGCTCGAATATTTGGGCTAATTCTGTATTATTTCACAAAACATTGGCTTCAGGAATGTGAACAGATTTATTTTGCGATGCGATGACGTCTCATCATTAAACATTAAAAAAATACACACCGCCATACAGATGATTAAAAAAGATTCTTCGCGATGTCGGACAAATAACCTTCTCCATATCTTACGTTCTGGGAGAAAGGTGTAGTTTCTGGCTCACTTACATTTAAGGGAACCATGTTAGTCTTTTTTACAGATTAGCATAACGAAAAGGCTGACGGGCTCAATGAAGAAAAGTATTTGCTGCTGCCTAAACATTAGGGAGAATAGAGAATGCAACAGGCAACAAAGCAACAATAGATAAAGGATCGCCAATTCATCACCAGCCTTGAAAGACTGCTTTCTTTGCACCTTTTTTGAAGTGCCCCATGTCAAAGGATTTAGAGGATACATCTGGAGGAAGTTCCACATCTTGCACGTACATGTTAAGAAAAAGAAGCACAGCATCTACAATCGACTTCTTTTAGTACTCCTGTTCTATATGGAATTGGTTATGTAAGCATGGGCAGAACTTTAGCTTCCACGTTTAAACCGTGGGCTCGTTCACTACTTCAATGTCGTAAAAAGCAAATAGAATTATGATAGCCAATTTATCTTTGAATATTGAAATACTATATGTATAAAATAACATAAAAACCAACCGACAATACAACACTGAAAAAGATTCATCAAATATTATGCATTATTTCTCTATAGAACAGAAAATCTGTTGCCATCATCGGCAGACTATCTAAAAAATTTTATATTTTAACCTCCAGTGTTATTTGAAACACATGCCCATACGATCGTGCATTAAACATTCAAATGAATCTCAATTGGTTAGCAGTTTATTAAAACGATATATTTCAGCCAAAAGAAATTTTATGGACATTTAAAAATTATAAAGATATTTGAGTGCACATTTGACTCTCCGACACGCTGTTGTTCCAATCTTAAGTATTAAATGTGTGAAGTAATGTTCTTAAACATTGTTTTCGTGACTTTGATCTTCGAGCACTTACTTTTTTGTTAGTCACACGCTATCCTAAACATAATTCAGACGCATCTCACTCACAATTTCCAGACAATAACACAACTGAGTGTTATCGATATGTATCCAAAAGCGTCATAACTCAAAGCTTTTAGTGGCAACAAAGACCAATCGAGATCGGGAATCTACGGTCCACGGATCAACGTATTGATCTCCACGATCTTTTATGTTCCAACGCTTTGTACCTAAAGTGGATTCAGGATAAAATTACATAATGGCCCGACTGGGAATGGCATTCATATTATATAGCCACATTACGGAGAGTTTCCGATTCGTCATGGCAAAAGTAAGCCCATTAAAGCTGGATTACATTTCAAACTAGCATTGTGAACTTCAGAATTGGTTATTCTGTGGCTTTATAGCTTTTATATTGTAGTATATACCATACCTGGTCCTACCGTTATATAAAAGTAAAATATTAACCATTCTTTTATTTGTTTGTTTTACTGTAAAACTACTCATGTAATATACCTCAAATAGTGAACACAAATTGCATGTACCTCTGACCTACACAAAGGCATTAAAACGTTGTTGCTTGTTACCTTGTTACCAGAGCTTGTTACCTTTGAACTTGATCTTCCTTTTAAAGCAATGCTTGTAAATTAAATATTCTTCACAGATGATAGCGTCTAAGCTTATATTTCGCGGGCAGAGAAGCTGATCAACGCTTGTATTATATATGCATGTACACAAACTATGCCCACGACTTCGTCCGGTGATGATTGACATAACTTCTATATTTATTAACCGACTTAAACGAAAAAAAACACTAAATGTTAAGTGAAGCCCATCGCAATATAATCCTGAAAAGTGCATTAAAATCGGATAATTTGATTTCTGAGATTAGCGTGTACAAACATACAGACATACAGACAAATAGACAAAACGAAAAAGCATTATTTTGGATTCTCCTGCGTATATAAAGGCACCTCGTTATGAATTTTTATATACATTTGCCATATACAGGCAACGATCAGTAAGTTTTATCGTTTGTAATGATATAGATTTCATATAAATAGTTAATCAAATCAAACTTTGTTATTCGAAAACAGTGAATTTAATTTATTACCAGTAAATAATGCCTTATCTTATTTATTCTTTCAACGTGTCAAAGTAAATTTATTTAATTAACAAGTGATTACAACATCAATATTAATGACCATTATGTCATTGTGTCAACTTTACCCTGCGTAGGTGTTGCTCGAAGGTTCAGTTTGTTGAAAGAGGTTTCTTTTCAATGATCGACACCTACCTGGACGAGGAATTCTTTACACACAAATCCTAGTGTCATTCCAGTGAATACTACAATAGGGACTTCGAGCACATTGAGATTGTGGGCGGATGCAGTGTCATTGTAAAGTTTAAATGAAGGAGTTATTGTTAACTAAATTCGTTATAGCTGTGTAGGTATTCGTTTTAATAACAATAATTATTGTTGTTTTTTTTCTTTTTAGAATGTAACAGGTATTCACGATAAACGCATTTCTCATTGTTAGTGTTTTATGTTATATATATTAGTAAATAAGTATATAGTATGATATTTGAAAATGAATTAAATTTCATCTTCGTCTACCCACATTACTTATGATTTAAAAATTATAGTATTACAGGAATAGATGTATATTGGACTATGTAACGGATACTCACGATTAATGCTTTTTAATTGATGATATTTTGATTAAATTATGTAGACCGTGATCACGGCCCAAATTGTGATGTAGCTGACGAAAAGATAGGTCCTAGGGGATGATTGATGTAGCTACCCAACGTCTAGTTTGTTAGAAACTATTTATAATCAATCAAAAATCATTAATCATGACTACACGTTACGAAGTACAATGTAGAAATTCCGCGATATTAGTTGAAAGTCATCATACCCTTTAACATACTTTGTTGCAAAGGGCACGAACTCGCATCATAGACAATTTTGAGACCTATCCTTCATCTACCGAGAGGCACCGTGCGCTAAGGGCCGAAGGTCACGCGCCCCCTCTGTTGTCACGAGGTGTCTGCTGCACGATGAAGGAAAATAAAAGGTAACGCTTGTAAACCTACCGCTGTAGGGTTGTCACATAAGAATAAGTTACATTAATTTTTATTTTTTTATAAGCAGTACGAATAGGCAAATACTACGATTATAACAACTCTGATACATTGATTTATATCTCAATTGATTTCTATATCTCAATTGATAGCTGTTGTCGGCGGCTTTGCTTGTATAGAGGTCGCTATAACAGTTCTTGCCTATAAATCATGCGATTCTATTTTTCCTATTTGTAGATTAAGAACAAATTTATGAAAGAGATTAAAGAAAAAATCAAATTTGTATCTTCTATTTTACCCATTTAGATGGAATTTCCAAATTCCTTTCTTAGTGCTTACTGACGCTATATAAAGGACTAGACTGCAAAATTTCAGAATTATAGGTTCCACGGTTCCGCTGTACGGTGGTCTCTGAGTCAGTCGATTACTTTTCTCTTTTATATATTTATAATTTTTCTATATAATCATCGTCAACGTTACATATTAATCAATTATATAATATCTATCTATCCGATAGCTCAATCAAATGAGGATTTGAACTTTGAACAACAACCGAACAACCGAAAGAGGTTTCGGATTTAAAAATAACTCTCTTAGAAAGAGCTTATGGTAATTATGGCATAATGATTTTATTGTTAGTAAGCTATGGGTGTGGGACCACGGCAGATGAATAATTTGGCAGGAAGACTCTACTGACCATCTTCTGATTTAAACGGTGACACATAATAGAAGACAATAACAAGAGTTTGGTCATTAACAACCTCAATTAATATTACAATTCATCTAAATGATTCATTTGTCGAAAAATTCCATTTGATCTGAAATAAGTCCATAGATTCATTGTATATTAAATATAAATATAACTTATATAGTTCAAACGCTTTGATAAATTCCTAATTTTGGTATTAAACCGCAATGATTCAACCATAAATATATAATTACTAATTTCATACCAGAAACATATCAGTTTATAGCTTAAACAACACACAATTAATGTACGTGTACAGGAGTCTATCGTTTTTCCATTTAAGCTTGAGGCGAGGACATCGCTATTGTATCTGAACAAAACTTTGTTAATGATAAGCCTCAAAACAAGGTTTTCATGATTATACATAATACTTGACACCTGCATACTTGAGGCGAAAACATGGCTACAAATCTGAACAAAACTGTTAATGATAAGCCTTAAAAAGAGATTTTCATTAGCATACACCAGACTTGACATATGCATACTTGAGGCGAAAACACCGCTACTGTACCTAAACACAACCAGTGTTAATGATAAGCCGCAAGTTATTATTTTAATGCATTGTAAGCTGTTAAGTGATAATAGTAGATAATTCGATAAAATTTCAAGGTTTTTTAAGCTTTATTTAGAAATCTTGTTTTGCGGTATATCATTAACAAAGACGTGGTTGAAATACAATTGCAATAGCCTAACGTTCATTATTTCAAACGAAAAACGATGTTTTCACGAATTTTCAAGCACTCATTTAGAAATATGTATAATTCCTGAATATTTTTTATTACACTTCCTACAAATTATATCGTAATGTTGTCCTTAACTTTAAAAAAAAATACAAGTTGAAACGTACTGAACATAATTATATTGTTCAATATTGATTTATACCTTGAATTTTAATAACTAAAATAACTTTAATAACAAAATTACCTTTGTTGGGCAGTAGCAACCCTAAATCACCCGCTATTGTTACAAAATGACCCATCTCAATGTCGAACGGTTCTTAGAATCGAGACCCTCTGCGGCTAATGTATAGCGTAAGCGCCTTTGAGCTTTTCATAAAAGCTCATTTCTGACACCTCGGATGAAACATGGCGGGTAACGAATGCGTGTGCGCATCCTACAACCATAAACGGGTATTAACAAAGTTAAATTCCGGATTGGTTACGATCGTTTATACGTGTTAAAGGATTAGATTTCTATATTTTTTATTACGGGTATTATCGTTTCGTGGAAGCATTTTCGTATAATTAATAAGTAATAAATCGTAAAATTTAAAACCTGGGATGGTTTGAAAAATTACGATTTTTATCTACACGCGTCATCATTCTCCATACTGGTGAACATAATGCCCAGGTTTAACTACTGAATGGCCACCAGTTGAAAGTAATACGCACGTACGTACGTAGTACGTAGTAAGTACATATAATAATATATTTGTACATACAAACAAACCATTTAATTACGTCGCTTTTCCCATGCAGGTGATAATTGCCGGATACACATTATTGGAGGCGACCATCTTAGTCCTCAAGAGTAGGAACGCATCCGCGTCCATCTTTAAATAG
>DWON01003406.1:0-18098 GCA_018251015.1 Phocides pigmalion okeechobee
CATGTTGCTTTACGGCGGGTTATTAGGGTGGCGGTGGTACCGCCCCGGGCGAGCTCTAACGGCTCTACCACCTTTTATTTTGAGTATTTGTACTATGTTAGACAGTTCTACCACCTTAAACAAGAATGTAATAATAATGCTCAAACATCCACTCCCAGCGGGTGTACTCTGGTCAGCTTCTAACATCATTAATCTAACTTTCGTGCTACCCTTTATAATAGTTCGGATCCCCCGGCGAGGGTGGGCGAGTGGGGCGTATTAACATACGAATTTGGCCTGCCTTCTTCTTGGGGGGTTTAAGTTTCGCGTATTGATCCGACGTTTTCGCTAGTGTAATGATCCATACGGCTGTTATATCTGATGTGTGATTTCTGTTTTGTCTTCAATGGAATATGTATGTATTTTTATTGTAACTGGTACTCACGATTAACGCTTTTTTAATTGTCGATATTTTGAACACGTTGCATGGCTCGTGATCACGGCTAAACTGACCGTCCATTACCATCACCGTCAGAGTAAAAAATATAAATTTAGCGATGATTATTAAAATTGTATATTTGATATGTATTTTTTATTATGGTTAGGGTTGAGATCAAATTTACGGTTCAACTAATGCGCGGTCCTAGGTTCCAAACCTAAACACATAACTCTTAACTTTCTATGTTATTATACTTTTAAGTACTTTTTAATACTTTATTTTGGAGGTTATATAATTTTTAAATACGCTTTATTAATAATGAATGAAATTGCCGTGAGGAAATCTGTATGTCTAAGATTTGCTTGTAAGGTCTTAAAAGGTGTGTAAAGTGTACCTTTTTTTCTGGGTCATTTACCATTTTCAATTTTTTTTTATTGTGACAGAGTAAGAAACGGGCATGCAGACCACTTGATGTTAAGTGGTCACTGCAGCCCATGGACAACCACGTCCAATCGCAAATAGAACAGACGTTCTAATTAAGGATCGACGCGGATGCGATCCTACTCTTGAGGACTAAGATGCTCGCCTCCATGAATGTGTATCCGGCAACCACACCTCCTTAACCGAAACACAATACATGACGAACATATTACTTTACGGCGGGTTATGAGGGTGGCGGTGGTGCCGCCCCGGGCGAGTTCTACGGCTCTACCACCTTTAAATGTATATACATCTAGATAAACTAAAATTAGTAGTAATAGTGGAAAGAAAAATATCATAAATAAATAACAAACACCTCGATGAACGGAAAATACGCGGTATATACAAATATTACTAAACATATGATACTATATATATGAAATAAATGCCAAACACCTCTGTATACGGGAAAACTTAGTATATACAAATAATACAAAAGATATGTACATAACAAGTCAGATCGTAGGTGCGAATTGATTCCACATTGACGCCGTCCTTTTGCGTCATTTCCTCTCCACTGAGATCCAATGTGTGTTATCTTGCTCCACTAAGACTATCTAGCCTTTGATCTCTACTCTGCCTACTTCTATTTTATCAGTTCCGCGTATTGCAGCAACGATCTAACACGTAGAGGGTTTCGGGTTCGAATCCTGGACAAGAATTACGGATTTAGGTTTTGTTTGATGTGTGTGTCCATTACATATACAATACAAATAAATACAAAGGGAAGCTCTTTTTCAAAAAATATCAATATAATATGATTTGCAATTTAATTCAAGATGCTGCCGCGCGAATGCTAGCGCATTGACACCATACTGCATGGGCACAAACTCCCATTACATTATTTAAGTCAAGTTTTTAATATTAGTTTTAAGTTATTCCATGTTAGATTTAATTTTTATTTTAATTTAACTATTATTGTATTCATTGTATCGTAAATGATTTTGAAAACAGAAAACAGTAATTTTAGAACTAACTGGATTGCATATTGTTGTACTTACCTATAATACGGATAGGTATGGTTTAAAATTTAAATAACAGACAGAAATACACGCCTACTACCAACCATTTTATTGCAATCGAATCGTTTTGGTGGTTGCAAAGTACACCTATTTAAAATTCTATTTTACTTGGAATAAAGAAAATGTATAGACAGCGCATACAAAACTAATAAATAATCAATTTTGTCCTTACACTATATCTAAGACTGATGTTAGCTTGATCGTAACGAATTAAAATTCTGTTACTTGGAATAAAGAAGATTTATAGACGATGCATACAAAACTGACCCAAAAATTGTTTAAGCCTTGCATAACGTCTTAGCTTGGTAAAGATTTAACATTTTTTGTTATTAGAAATTAATAAAGTTTATGTACGACGCACCCATAAATAGTTTTAGCCCTGTATCACTGCATCTCCATCACCATTGCAAGTGATCTTAGCTGCATTGTAATGATTTTACATCGAAACTTTATTTTAATTTTAATAAAATAACGTAACTTTAAACTCTTAAAGTTGTACTTTAGACAACAATATCTAAAAAGGAACGATAAATTATGATATATTCGAAGAATTTCGAATACATAATTAACGACGTGGCATCTATTATTTTTTTACGTTCCAAGGTAACACAAAGCTTTTATTTAATGACGAATGCGCCCATACACGCACATTTGTGGACAATTATATGTATTTAGGTCCGTCATTGTGCGTATTTTAGCGGTTACTGAATATGCATCAAAGCTCTATGTATATAAAAGTTCCGTCTACTATTACACCGTACATTAAAACAAAACAGTATCAAATGTTCATTATATACATTGAAAATTATCAAAAAGCGACGTATTTTGAACAATACGAGCATTACAAAAGGGAGTCCGTGCCCATTCGGCGTGATACCAAAAACGCTACATGCATACTACATATGCTACATACATAGCTACATTCTCGCGTTGAATAGCAAACGCTATTCTCTGCGCGAGATATGAACCAAGCCTCTTGTCACCGAAGGCAACGATCGTGAGACTAATTGTTTGAAAAAATTTTTGGCACGCGGATCCCGTATATTTTATTTATTTATAATAATCTCGGGAATGATGTCGAGGGCCGAAGCCGCGGAGACAACAGAAGAAGTAGCCTAAATATGTTCCGCTTAACAGTGATTCCATATTTGCTCCCCTTGACTTTGAGCCGTCTGTAGGTACTGAGATCCAAAATTTAAAAAAAATAGTCCCACGTTTGATCGATACTGCTCATGATAAGAGGGCAGATACATATCTCGCATACAGAATTGCTGTAAGCTTCAGCGCATGAATGCGACCAGCGTTCATAGCATCACTTGGCATGGACACGGACTCTCTTTAGATTATTTAGGCTTAATAGATAGATAGATAGGCTTTGATTAAAATTTATTTTAGAATTAAGGATGAAAAACCGTTTTACACTATTCAGTGTTATGTTATTTTATATACAACAGATATTAAAGGATGTAAAAACTATGTACGGTTATATAATTGCAATGAGTGGGTTGTACTCACTCGGGCGTCACGTCCAGCTTCATCTTTTGATCTCAGATGAGAAGCGCGCTCACTGAACCCGAGACTAGCCGCGGCGTCAATCAACCGAGAGAACCGTGTGAGACCACTGAGTATTGTTCTACTTACTACTAGGGGACAAACATTTGTTACTTCTCTTATGTGTTAATAACTTAACAGTTTCCCTGTGTACAACATTGCTGTGTGTACTTGGCGTAACATGCTAGCGACTTGAACACACCTGTGTTGTACGTACAAATCTGTATGGATTTCGGACGAATAACGGTGGTAGAGGCGTTAGAGCTCGCCCGGGGCAGCACCACCGCCACCCTCATAACCCACCATAAAAAAAACATTTTTTTTTTATTGTGAAAGAGTAAGAAATGGACATGCAGGCCACCTGGTGTTAGATAGTCACTGCAGCCCACGGACAACCTCGTACAATCATATATATATATATATATATGTGTGTGTTACTCAATTCTAATTAATGGAATACTTTAAAAGTAATCATAATACAAACTTAAACAATCTAAAGGGAGTTCGTGCTCATGCGGTATTTAGTAATTAATTAAAATTATATTAAGTTATAATGTATTTTAGATTTGATATAGAATTCATTTAAATTTACCTTAATATTAGTTTAATTAGTCTCATCATTAGTCTCGACATTTTTAAATCTCTGTCATTATAATGAAAAGTAATCGAATATTATAAAAATAAGTAATTTATTGACTCGTGCCGAAAATCCATAAGAGATATATCTTTTTACACTAATATTATCGCGGGATTCATACATTTTACTATGTACCGTGTACTACCGATTAACCGTTTTAATTTACGATATTTCGTGATTATCGTGAGTATCTGTTATATAGTGAAAAGTATAAATTTCGCAATGATATTATTCCATAATCGTATATTAAAAGATTTACTTTAACCAACTAATTTTAACCAGCCTTTAAGTAGGTAAAATTTTACATTTGAAATATATTTTCTTTCATTCAAAGTAAGAGGCAAATATAAACAGAATTTCAATAGCAGTCCCTTGTGATTAAACCCTCGCCTTGCAAATCCCCGACTATTCAAGAAATTGTCAACTTCGGCCACCCTTTATGCCTAGCGTTATTTCCTTCACCCTTCCGACCCTTAGGAGGGTAGTCTTTGGAAATACCTTGCACGTTTGGTTTAGCAATTTATATTGCATATAAGTATATAGCAATGAACGTCGAGGGAAGATTATAGCTTCTTACGCAAAATTTAAAAGGAGATGCAACTTTTACGTTTTAGATTGAGGCTATTTGGCTACGATCCGTGACCAAAAAATACACTATTTTTATATTTTTTATGTGAGAAGACTAGTAAACGAGCATGTAAACCACCTGGTGCTAAATAGTCGCAGCCCATAGACATCCACGTACAATAACAAACACGACCGAAGTCCTATCGCAGCTCGAACGTAGATACGTTGCTACTCCTGAGGACTAAGATGTCGCCTCGCTTCAAAGTGTAGCCGGCAACCGAACCTCTCCAACCGAAACACAAGCAATACTTTACGGCGGATTATGAGGGCGGCGGTGGTACCTTCCCGGTCGAACTATAGTTCTCCCAGTTTTGATTATGTCCCGCCTTTAAAATGACAGTTTGATCTAAAATTTATTTTAATTTAACTTATTTTTACAACAGTAAATGCCGCCTGAGCACGGACTCCCTTTGGGTGTTTAGGTTAAGTTTGTATTATGATTAGTTTTAAGGTATTCCATGGAACTTACTATGTTAAGTAACATCGAATGTTAATGAAACATGTTAGACTTGTACTTATACAACTACTGCTATATTATTGTAATTAAATTTTAATTTTAATCATATTGTTTAAATATTTAGTATCTACATTAAAATATTAATACTGTATTTTTTAAGTACAACTTAAAAAATGTTACTTTCAAAATTATAAGCGAGCGCATCTTTATTTCATATTTGGGAAAAAAGTAATTTGTTTGTTAGGTCTGTAAAATTTTAACGTTGCGATACTTATGTAACCTAATTTTAAAATTTAATCATTTTATTTACTTGTGGTTTTACGGTTTTATTTCAAAATAGCAACTATTTGGAACATGTCAAGAACATTATTTTCATATTTTTTATTATAATGATAATATTATAAGTATATATGGTTTTACTAATATTTTTCGAACTTGACAATTTGCTGTTTAAGTTATTTTAATCCTTTACGATGTGCATCTAATTCTTGCGTTAGTCATATTGAGCGACTGAACTTGATAGCTTGCAGTTTAGTTTATTTTGACTCCTTAGGGCAGTCATCCAATTCTCACGTTAGTCATGTCAGCTGCTTAAATACTTTAAGGTGGATAGGGGTTTTGAACATTTGGATCTTGGAATTTTGGGGCTAACTGTACTTTGGTCCTTGTAGGTATTAAATTGACACTCAATATGACAACCTTACCGTGCTAACCTGCTACAAAACCTAAAATAATTAAGCGAAAACCCTGTAGAATATATAATAAACCTATTTCCATCCACGCTGTACAACGGACGCCTGACTTGTGGTATTCATTAGCCCCTTAATACGTGTTACTTTGTTCTAATCTTCTTACACAGTGTTTTTGGCACAACCAAAAACAAACTCTATATTGACGTGTGAGAATTCAATTTTGCCCAAACGAAGACCATTATAAGTCGATTTAATAATGAAACTACGTATTTCGCCACATTGTTTCGTCGTCAGCAATATAAAGGACATTTGTTGACGTCTAAATGGCGACGAGTAGTAGTAGAGTTTCAATTTACGACCCTCCTAATACAAATGGATTGTTTGATTAATTAGATCGGATCCTCATCAACTCATTACTGCCCCACTGTCGACAATGAGTTTGCAACATTAAGGCTTATATACGTATAAGCCTTTCGATCCTCCAATCCGTAGATCCGCTAGATCACCGTGCTAAATATTAGTATCTAAATATAAGTGCTAAATAAAGTATCTAAGTTCATTAAGTGTATGTAAATACCTTACAATGAAATAAAATATTTGAATTTGAATTTGAATATCTAGTACGGGGATCTAGTTCGGATTGACAGAGTTCTTATACCTATTGTCAATAGTCTTTATTATAAGAGCATAATGGGTCTACTCTGTGTCTCCGACCTCTTGAAGCCCCAACAGGCCCGTATATGTATTTAAGTTCTTACTTAAACGATAAAATAGCTTATTCTATTAGGTATCTGCAAAGAATTACGGTAAAATTATCTAAATTGGAATGTTAATCGTTTACCTAACCAAATTTCAAATTTGTTTTTAACTGTAAAGATTTTATTGTTGTTTGACAGAATTTATTTGTGACAGATTTTTTTATTTTTGCAAGCCAACAACCACATTTTCAATAGAGTTTGTATTACCAAATCACACACAATATATGTTTTAAAAAAAGTGTGTTCACGTGTGCATTTTTTTGCGTGTGTGCTTGTCTCTCACACAGAAACACATTGTGATTGTCACACTTTACTAACAAACTTTACCCAAATCTCAATGGTATTGAAACAAATTATCGATCGCAATTATAAGTAAACAAAGCAGAAAAATTACCCAAAGCCTGAATCTTCATAAATCATTATGTAAATCTTTATTCGGAACTACGACTATTGCGTGGGCACGGCCGCCTGGAGGCCCAAATTGCGTAAATTAATCAAACGCACACAAGCACACTGGCCGCCATCTTTACCCACACTTTATTCGGCATTTTCGCCAACTAACATTTGACACAGATTACAAAAGGATAGAATCGCCAGTCTTGTCGATTTATTGTAAAAAATTAAAAAGGTTTTTAAAATTTTAAAAGAGAATTAAAAACACATTATCACACGTATCAAAGCTTTTAAGCGCTATAAACGTGTGATATAATTTTAAAGTAATATAATCGCGGAATTATTGACTATGTACGGGTACTCGGATACGGGTTTGAGTTAACTCTCAAATGTCGTAATGATATAGATCTTATATAGCCCCTACCATTTTAAAGACGCGATGAATGTAAACTGAAATTGTGGTATTAATTCAAAATATTTATAACACAACAAGAAATTATTTTAATATTATTCCGTGACGTTTGTCATGAGAAGCTAAGGGTCATTTGGATTCAGCTATTTTTGCCAATTTAATCTTTAGATTATTTTGACCCTTCAGTATTGCGTTAGTCGTGTTGAGAGACTTAAATTACGTTTGAATTAAGTGACAAATGTGCTAATTATAAAGATCTGTAGGTTGGCTGGAAGACATCGCTGCCTGAAATATATAAATATTTGTCTTCGATTTTATGGTATTTTTATGTGAGAAGAGTAGCAAACGAGCCTGTAAACCGCCTGGTGTCAAGTGGTCGCAACCCATAGATATCCACATAATAACCACAAATACGGCCAAAATCATATCTGAGCTCGAACGTAGATTCGTTGCTACCCTTGAGGACTAAGATGGTCCCCTCGCTTCAAAGTGTAGCCGGCAACCGTGCCTCTCCAACCGAAACAGGTAATGCTTTAAGCCGGATTATGAGAGCGACGGATGTACTCCCCGGTCGATCTATAGTTCTCCCACCTTTAAAATTCGTATATATATCGTACTCTATTGTATCATTAAACCGAAGCCATATCCAGAGAGTATAATCAACGTTCGAACCCACACACACACGCACAGGCCAAAGATAAGCATAATGAGCCCGGGAATCACAATTAGAGAGGGAAGTGCGTCCGGATGATCTTAGAGTCATTGAGGAGGGTCCACCCTCTCGTGGGTTGGCTATAGATATTATCCTATTCATGTAGATTCGGTAAAATCCAGTAAAGAACCTCAAAGGGTTATGTTATAGTAACCTTAACTAAGATACTTGTAGAATATACAGAAATACATACTAAAAAGTTACTTAGGCTTGATGTGTTAACTATATAATTTTTGCTCATAATTCAGATGCAATATAATATAGTTTGGTGACAAATTTATATTTTTATATAATAATATGGTTTAATCGTTCCATAGGCAGCAGTGATAGCCCAGTGATTAAGCTTCCGGTTTCTTGCACGTTGAGTCTAGGATTCGATGTCAGATAGGTACGTACCACTGATTTTTCAAAAATATGCGTATCAGAAATTGGTTATCACTTGCTTTAATGTTGGTGGAAAACTTAATGATAAAACCTGTCTGAGAGTTCTCTATAAATCCTTAAGAGGTCTGTGACATTACCAATATGCATATGGCTCGAGTGGTAGACCATGGCTCAGTCTTTCCCATTATGAGAAGAGACCCGCGTTCAACCATGGGTCACTAATGTCTAGATGATACGTTAGCATATCATTTTACATTTACTTTTCATGAAAAAATGTTGAAAACATTATGCGAATAGTTTATAATGAAATTAACGGGTTAAATATTAAAAATAACTTAATTATGTTTACAATAAGTGACAAGATGAAATTACCGTGATAAATAAACAATAAACTTGATTAGGTTCACAATAAGTGACAAGTTAAAACATTTTACTACGTAACTGGTAATTGCCAAGATATCGCAACAGTTGTATCGATCGTGGTCACGGCTAAACTAAGGATATATCGGCGATAAGCGGCGTTAAAAGAGAGTACCCGTTATAACGTCAAATGTATAAATTCCGCGATGATATTCGTTTGAAGTCAAAGCAAATACGATAGAATATTATATACCTATTCAATATTAATCAACAGGAGGCTGTGACGAAGGCTGAAGGTGCGAATCGGTGGCGAATGGCGCGAGAGGCGATGCCGGATGGCGGGAAAGGCACGCCGGCAACGAGTAGGGTTGCCATCGTCAAATAAAAGATGTACAGTTCACAAATATATTTTGATAATCCATATTTACAATAATGAAAATCTTAAAACTAATTGTAATAAAATATAAAAAGCCTAACCTAAACAATTAACAAATATATATAACAAATATGTAACAAATATATTAAAGTATTATTATTGATTTTATATTGGATTATAGTGGTGTACCTATGTGTCAATTTTTACTGTGTTATTTTGTGTAAAATTATGAATAAATGTTTTTTCTTTCTTTTTAAATATGCAGATGTACTGTTTATTGGAAAGCGGTAAAATTAACGCCATCTATTCTCTCTTAAAACAGAGACGTCATGTTCTAGTTCGCAGAGTAATGCAGCACTAATGCGAGACTTTCCAGCTTAGTTCGATTCCATTTCCATTTGTTGCTTTATTTATGTTAGCAATAGATGATAGAAGAAAGATGGATAATATTACTAATTTTATTCAGCGTCTCCCTTTCCATTATTAAACGACATCAGATTGCGAGAGAAGCTTGAAATATGCTTGTTTTAAAAGATATTGGGAGACCTTTTATTTAAAATATTAGAATGGTGGTAACCCTATCGTCAGCGAATATCTCGCGAGCCTCCAGTAATTGAAAACATAGTGAGCGCCGACAGTTTAAATCGTCCTTGTGCAATGCGAAGAACGATTTATTTGAGCCAAATGTTTATTAGGATTTCAGCCCGAACTTACATTAACGAATTGATATTCTAATACTTTAATCTCCTAGTGTTTGGTCTGCAGGCAATGCCTACTGTCTAAACTTATAACCCCAAGCTAAGAACCCCTGTGTCATAGGTGCCAAGTAAGTGAGCACCTAGACACAGAATAAAAGTCTAAATTCTTCATTCCTTTTATATATAACTGGCAATCTAATCCGGAACCCTCTGCGTGTCATATTAAAATGGTTACCGTAGCATCACGGGAACTGTCAAATTATTTTTTATTTTAAGTAAAAAATAAAGGAAATTAGATAACCTTACAAGAATATATTGAAACATGTTTATTTTAATCTTACTTCGCAATTTGGTGTTTTTGTAATTACAGCGGCGCCGTTGCAATTTTCGAATTAATTAAATGAGGCGCCCTCTATATTATGTGCTAAAATCCCATCGGTTTAAATTTAAAAAGTAGGTAGATTATGAATACAAAAATTATGGTTAACTTAACTCTGTATGCAGTGCTGTAAGTAATTGCAACGCAATAGAAAATAGGCATCCATTCCATGACAACGTTATAAAACGTTTTTAAAATTTCTCCGTCCATTTAATTGTCTCTCTTGAAATGCTAAACTTGAAATGTTGTCTTTTGTTATCTGTGATAGTAGCGCCCTCTACAACAAATGCTGTTTTCGATTCAATAGATAGGTTATTCGTGTAAGAAAATGCTTATGTTACCGCTGCTAAAATAATGTACGAGTACATTGTACATAACAGGCGTTCAGAAACGGAACAAACAGTGAACTACGTACAAAACTTTGCGCTGCTTAGGTAATTGTTAAACCTAGCGTGAGCGCTTTTTGCCGCAACATTACGCCAACTTCTAGGAAAAGTTGGCAACTGCTGCCACTCTAGCGGAACTAGAGCTCTAGAACTTTCTAGACTATAGAAACCACAAAGGTACGTTGCGCTGCCGTATCTGTGCATCAGCGTATCTGCTTTTGAATTCAAATGAGTTGGAAAAGTCCGGTAGAGTAAGAAAACAAGCGAAGTTGCGCTGCGTGCGGTCGGATAAAATGCCGCTGCAGGCGAACTGGTTTCAAACTGCCCTGGCTTTTGCATTTAGAAAGTTTAGTTTTCTAGCTCAGTTTTATGAACGAACTTTGCTCAATTTGGAAGCAGATTAATTACTGACAACTTTTCCAATTTCGAAATAATAATTGTGGAATAGTGGGTACTTCTGTTTTAAAAAGTTTACTTTGATGTATATGTATACCCTATATTGAGAAATGCAAGAAACGACCACGTACTGTGAAGTAGCCGCCACAGCTCATGGAAATCCACATACAATTTCAAACAGGCCACAAGTGTTACCTAAAGTTGTTCGTAGATGTGTTGCTACTCGTGAGGACTAAGATATTTGCTTTGCTTTTAAACTTAGTCGGCGACCACAATTCTTAAACCAAAACACAAAAATTATTCAACAAGGAATTACGAACACTTGAAGTATAGTTACCATACACTAAATTAGAATAACTTGTTTTATATTAAAATAATTTCTTAAATAATAGTTAGTATCAAAGCAGCAAGCGTTGGTGCACGGCGGCGCAGGGCGGCATAGGGCGGCGTAGGGCGGCGTGGGCGGCACACGAGCTATCACAACAAAGTTCCTTTGTGACAAGCGCCTGTTCCATACATTATGTGATAAAATGGAAGTATAACAAGAGTATTAAAATACACAAATACTTGGTTTTAAACCTAATTAAAGTAATATGTTTTTGTGAGTTAAATGATAACATTATAGTTAAATAAAAAGATATAAGCAAGTCTCTTTGTATCGATATGTTAAAAATATTTGAGAAAATAGGTGAGGCCAGGTATCTACTGATTCAATTAACATTCAAGCATGCACAAGAGAAACTATTGCATCCATATATTTAGAAAAAAACTAAATTTATGGTGAAAGATGAAGATTACGAAAAAGCTTAGATTTTGGATTCATCTGGTTTTGTCAAAATGCATTATTTCATTTAGACCATTGTAAACGTCTGGTCATATTTTAGTTAAAAACGTGTTCTTGAATTAGGTATACCTAGAGTATTAGGTATACTAAAATTGTGAGTAACAAAATATTAAGCAATACCAATATTGTAGCAATTTACCAAAATAACACATAAACGTAACAACGTTCACAATTCATGACATTATTATAATTAGCAGGAAAACATTTTATGTCACTGTCAAATTAGCTGTCATTGTCAATGTTGTCAATGGGTTGTCAATGGGTAATTTGTTTTTTTTAGTTACAAATATTAGGTTTAAGGTTTATCATCATGTAATTGTTACAACGCAAATATATTTTTTATAATTCTCAAAATAATTAAAATATAAGTTAGATTACTGTTAGTTAGTTAGATTACTAGGAATAATTTTAGATTTTATTGTAAGAGTAATAGGTAAAATCAACTTTTATCATACAAGATAACTTCCAGGTAAACTAATATTAGTTAGTAGATTAATAGGCCAATAAAATGTAGATAAAGTTATAACAAAATAGCCATACGGAGTAGAATGGAGTTATATAAATCTTATTATAATAAATTCTATTTCGGAAGTAAGTAAAAATATTAATACGATGTCAATAAAATAAAGTTTGCAATACCTTTAACCAATAAATATATTTTTTTAATTAAAGAATGATATTTCTATCGGTTTACATTGCAGAGATAATATGTAGAGACATGTAGCGATATATAACGTCAAGAAGCGAGTAGCAATGCCTTTATCGGTGGGCGGCAGCAAAAGTTTTCTCGATAGTTCAGCCTTAGTACCCGCCCACACCGTTAAAGTAGGTATGCCTATAAATATAATAGAATTCTAATGTACGTATATTCATGAAACAAATGCTGTTTTCTTAATTCATCCTAATTAATGAATTTAAGAATATAAGTTAAATAAGTTAAGTTAGAATCAATCGTATTAAAGAAATCATTACTCCCTTAAATAATTTATGAAATGTAAGGCTATTAATAAAATTATTTTATTGTTTTTAAATCTTTAATAATATTTGACTTAAATTACACAAGTACTTGATATTCGTTAATTTTACAACAATATTTAATATTAAATGTTATAGATATTATGCTGTAAACAAAATAAATAATAAAAACTTGGTATGGCCGCAAACTGTATGTCGTTCTCTTATGCCGCCATGTTATTTTTCATTTTCTTTTTCCTCATTATTTGAAGGATTCCCTACTCATTTGTGTTTTATAAATTATTGAGGATTGCATCCGTCTGTGAGAATTTCAAAAGATCCGTGAGAATTCCGTAAATAAAATTATTAATTTGATTCCGAATTATAATATCAAAAGCGTAAGTTCCTATTTTTAACTTTCTCATGGAAATTTGAATGTCCAACTTATTTTAATGGACTTGAGATAGAACGACCACCCTATTATCTCAGAACGAGGGGGGCATAACGATCGCCTTTGACCCTTCTTTCCATCTTAATTCGGGTTCAGTGACCGCTGTACCCCCACGATTAATGTCCAAGGGGTTAGCAAGACTCACTAATACAGAGAAATTAAGAAGACCCTTCACCAACTGCGAACCCCGACCCCGGTTGTTGGAAACGGAACAAATTTTGCAAATGGTCGAAATTGTCAAGAGTTTCTGCTTATAGCCTTAATTTCGCATTTCTTGGAGGACATTAATAAGGGTCGAGACATAAAATTTAAGCTAGGCTGAATAAATTTAAATATATTTTGCAAGTATTCCATTCTTCTATATGTGATTCGTAATACATTGAAAGGTGAATACAATAAACACGTTGTAAAATACGTGTAAACTTTTAAACTTTAAGATTTATGATTTCACTGGCTTTTTCCCGCAGATTTACTCGCATAAATTCGATATGCCGATATGTCAATACATTTCCATAAATCGTGTAACTTATTATACATCACAAACAATTATTACATAGAATTATAAAACATTTGAAAATATACCTAATATATATATTTTTTAATTTAATATTTTACAAATTAAAAATGCCATCCAGAACTCCTGCTTGTGGCAAATCGTGTAACTGTATATTTTCTTTATATGTACATTTAAAGTAAATATATACATATATATGGAATCAAAAAGTTATCAAAATTTTACATCAATAACAAATGGTAGAAGCTCCAAAATTCCGTTCTTAGAGATCACTCATGCTATATAAAATCAAAATCAAAATGTTTTCATTCAAACTAGATTCGTCACAGAAGTCTTTTTGAAGCTCAACAAACTACCACCTACTCATAAGATGTTTCACATACATATTTATAACCTATCTAAAATTATCTGGATTCTAAGTTTTGCGGTTTTGACTGTGTTTTAAACTGTATCCACTGATACAGAATCTCTGACTAGAGACCTTACTTTTTGTATATACCGATTACACTGAATCTTCTAAGAATCTGATAAAGGAATTTGTTAAACATATATGAAGTCTAGATTTTAAGGAAGTCACTTATAATTACCTCCACATGAGTCCTTCCCGAAGTTAAAACCCTTAACACAGTTAATTTCTAATACGCAAATAGCTTTGAAAAGTCAGGTTTCTGGATTCAAACCTGGAATTTTCCGTCCGACAACCCGGAATCTTAACCACGAGGCAATCATTTATTTAACAGTACATAATTTTCAGTGTAACTGATATGTATTTACGTGAAAAAGTTAACATTTATTACGATCATAAATATTGAATTTTAACTTTAAAACTTGCGTAATGACGTTAAGTATGACTACATAATTTTGAAACCATTAGTGCGGATGTTTTTAATAGGTTCCGTGTAATTTGTGCGTTTTATAGAATATTGCAAATTTTGTTCCGGCTTCATTAAAACCGAGTTGACAAGCCGCGTGATGGTGGAATATGAAAATAATTATGTTTTGCCAGCGTATACCTATCGCCTAAGCCTGAAAATTTTGTGTACGCATCGAAAATATAACCATTTTTTTAAATATCTGTTTGAAATAGTCATTTTAATAGTTAACCAATATCTATATAATTATACAAAAGAGAAATAGACCCCGGATAACACAGTCCGCTGAAAGTAGAATCCTGAAATTATACAGATAGATTCTTTATACGGCTTAAATGAGCACAAAGAAAGGACTTCTGGATATTTCATCGCTAAGAGGGTAAAACATAGATTGAAAATTTTAATAAACTTTGTATCGAGTTATATAGTGTAAGCAAATTATAGATAATTATAAAATTGTTAAAGTAAATGTCCCATTGGTATTGTTGGTAACAAAGTCATAGTTGATGAAGCAACAAAATATGTCCATCTGAGATGACATTGTAATGTTATTATAACAATGTTCACACAATTCAATGCTTATCGTCAATTTAATAAATGGCTTACACCTTATTATAAGAAAAAAAGGTTGCTAGTAGTTATGATGTTTTGTTAGTAATGGTGCAAAAGTAAAAGTGGAATTTTGTTTGTTTTATTTATATAGAGTACTGATTTAATCTACCTTAAATTTTGTACATAGAGTTTCCGTACCTCTGGCCTCATTATAGACTATACCGTATATATATGTCGTAGATAAATATCAAAGAAACCAAGTCAATAAAAAATGGAAACAGGTAAAACGCAATGACGTCTATGACATGTGTTTTGGCGGGATTTATCATATTTTTTTTACATGCCAGGACAACGTCGGGGAAGAATTGAAGTGAATACATGTATTTAAGATTTAATAATCGCTTTTACATGTGCAGAGATGTGGATTTCTGCCGTGGTGAAGAGCGGAAGCGGTGAGGTGTTAATATAATTAATAACGTAGAAGACGTCGAGAGTGTGAACTAGTTTGGACGCAAACCGATCTAAATCGTTCTGTTCACTCTTCACATAACGGAATTATAACAAAGGAAATATTTCAACACATTTCATCACATAACCAAATCAAAAAATGAACAATGAGGTATATATACTCGTACCTTTGGGCGCGGCAATATTGGCATAGCGACTTGAAGCTAATTAAATTTTAAACTTAGTCCATTTTCAATGCTGGATGTTATTTGTGAGGGAAACAAAGACCCTCCCTTACTATCGGGTTGTTTGCTTTTGCAACTAAAATTAGTTTTCTGCGCGACCCTTCTCAAAATGAAATTACATTCGCCCTGGCTTGCAGACGGACGCGTTCAGTTATAATTCATGATTATATTCACTTGGCAAATGTTCTTAATGATGAAGGTAATTGATTTTTATGAAATATTTAGCGACTTGTGTTAGGACCCCAACCCAGCAATAGATTTTGATGACTAGCTGTGCCTGCGACTTCGTCCACGTTATTATTATTTTATATAATATGGCATATGACATGCGCTGTTAGAAGAACTACGCTATAAAAATACAAATGTTTGTACCGATAGTAGGTTGATTATGCAATATATAATATTATGCATTACATTTTTGATGGCGATATAAAGAGGCAAATGTTCATTTTTTGTACATAACTCGAGGTGTTGGATAGAGTTAGGACGTAGAGCGCATAGCCTTAAATCAACGCGCAGCGTGGCGAGTGATGGACATTCTACCGACATTGTCTATTCTGTGTACCTATAACGTTATGCAGGTTTGGGCAGTATTTGAATTACATTTCACAAAAATACATATTTCTTATTTGTAATTCAATTACTTTGGTATTTAATAAAGGTTGGTTCAAATTTTAAGGAATAAAAAAATTAGCTTTATTAAAAGCATAAAAAAATAAAAATATGTATTTCTCTAAGTTAACCTGTTTTATTGAAATAATTAACCGCAATAATTAGTCAGTGTGGCGTATTATGGCCTTAAACCCTCTTATGCTGAGAGGACACGGATGTGCTCTGGGTACGGATACCCAGTAACCATTTATGTTGAAAAGGCGGCAACGAGTGTTCAGGCCACCTGATGTTAAATGGTTTATACAGCCCATGGAAATCCACGTCCAACCTCAAAGAAAACCAAAGTGCTGTACGAGGTCGTGCATAAACGTGTTGCTACTCTTGAGATGATGACTTTGCTTGTAAATGTAGCCGGCGACTTCACTTATCCAAAGGAAACAGTTATGTTACCGCAAATTACAAGAACGACAACATAATCCGCCGTAAAGCATCACTTGTGTTTCGGTTGCCGGCTACACTTTAAAGCGAGGCAGCCATCTTATTCCGTAGGAGCAGCAACGTATCTTTTGACCTCAGATAAAACTTCAGTTGTGTTTGTAGGGATATCTATAGGCTGCGACAACTTAACATCGGGTTGTTTGCGACTCTTCTCACATAAAAAGAAGACAGTACCTCCCCGGCCAAACTTCTACAATTATCTAGTGTATTATAGATGGAAATTAAACTAGAATATTCAACTTTAACAAACTGTACCCGTCCCCCACACGAGCACATTGTATTGGACTGGCACAAGTAACCGTTATCACTTGCTGGCGAGCGGACTAAACTTTTCCAATTACAAACTTCGTGAAGTGACCGCCCTGCCACTACATGGAAGTTATATTACACATTTTATATAATGTGGCTGAACTTTTGCCCACTGCTGGGAAGTTTCCCCTCATGTGTAAGGAAGGCTTGGAGTATACACCAACCAAGGTTATTCCAGGGTAAAAACCAATTCGTCTGCCTCGTGTTTCCAAACCACCCATGAGGTCTTCGACAAGACGCAACGACTGTTCTTTACCGATTACGACACGTACCGACTGCTTAACATGTCCACCAAAACACGAAAGCTAAATATTTTGCCACTAACCCATCCTAGTCCTGGCCGCGCTCGATTTTTCTCAACTTTGTCGGTCATTCACGATTAGTACAAGCTGTAAGGCTACGCACGCTTCATTTACATAATGCAAAGAGGACTTAGTAACTTGGCTATAGTATATTCCATATTTTTATTATTTATATACTTAATTGAAAAATATGATAAAAGAGACAGATTTATTGTTAAAAGCGTTTTTACTAGTCAATATGCAGAAAGCATTTAATATTTTGAGCCATTGTATAGGACTTAACGTGTGTTAATACATTGATGCATTTTCGCTTCGAAGGAACATTGTCAAGGGTTGGACCCCTGGCGGAGGCTACAGAAG
>DWON01003407.1:0-18095 GCA_018251015.1 Phocides pigmalion okeechobee
ACTTCTGTTCTATTTGAGATTGGACGTGGTTGTCCATGGGCGGCAGTGACCACTTAACACCAGGTGGGCTGCATGCCCGTTTCTTACTCTTTCGCAATAAAAAAAAGCCAAGTGCCGAACAACTTAAAACTTACACAAAAACAAACCTGTTAACGGCCGCAAGCTCGTACAGACAAAAATCACAGCACATGTGAACGCCCGCAAGCGCGTAGCGTTGGTAGCTACAGGGCCTGAGTGTAGAGTCGCAATGTCGTGCAATAGGCTACTCGATTGATAATACACACCTGCCATGTAGCCAGCCGCAGCCGCAAGGCTGACTATTCGCTAATGTGATCGCGACAGTCAAAGTATTAATTAAATTACACTAATTGATCTTTAGTAAGCACAAGTGCAAAATATTCTAAAATAGCACCTTCTCTCTTGAAGTATTGTACGAGACTATCTATCATCCTCTGAAGCAGACCAGGTGGAGCCATTTCCTCTTGTACACGTCCATATAACACATGAATCTCCTTAGGATCGTCATTCATGTACGACAAACCCTTTAATCTGATTTTCAATGGCAGATATTCCTGAATTAAAGGCCTAAAAACACATACAAATATTGTAAATTTATTCGACCATAAATAAAAGATTATACACGTTTTTTGAAATTATTAGTATGTACATAATGTTCTATGGTAATAGTGTATGCTTCTTCCAGTTTTAGTTGGGTTTTGACAAAACAAAAATACGATTTGTTTTAAATAACATGAAATACTAACAGAACGACTGTATTCTTAGCTTCCGTCAACAGTTTGCAAGCATGCAATCTTTCTTCATTATCCATTAAGCAAGTTACTCCCAAAGTTAGATGTAATTTTTCCGGCCTAATAAATAGGCTCTCGTCTATGCCTCTGCCTGAACATTCTTTTAGGACCAGTGCCTTAAAAAAAGGGTGGGTATAATATTAGATTTTGATAAAGAAAGTAAAAATCTACTTCAAAACTAAAACTGTTGAAATCCAGAGAATCCTATAACCCCATATAATATACACTATGATTACAACACTCGATTCCCACTACTTTAATATCTGTAAAATTAACAAGATTATTTAAGAGAATATGACGGTAACAATAATTGAAGGAAATGTAATATATACCTACATACAAATAAACAAATAAAATAATGACAGAGCAAAATTATGCTACAATATATCATAAATTGTGATAAAAGTTTTCTATTTTGCATTTTTGCAAACTCAAAATGTAAATACAAAGATAGATATAATGCATTCCATTATTGAGTTTACTGGTGTGGAACACTATTGTTATAAATATAAAAATGAGTGTAGCAGTGGTGCTCTGATTAACCGTGAAGTATTCTGTGAGAATACAGACACAATTCCTAAAGAATACTACCACATTTTAAATAATATTTTCAATGTTTGTGTCCATGAAGAATTAATTAATATACTGAATCAATACAAACCTTAAAATTCTCAAAACTTTTCATAATATCTGGGTGGTTCATTGGAATTGAAAGGAAATGAGTAGGCTTGTACTTCATTCTTGCAGCCATTACTATTATATTTATTCTCCTTTTGGCGGCTTTAACATTCTGAATGAAAAAAATACATTATAAAAATGGTACAATATTAGTGGTGAGGTATGCTGAGAAATGTTGATATCAAAAATCTTTTCTTATTTATTTGGAATACTATTTTAATGAAATCATGAAACAAATAGTTAATTTGTTAGTTTTGTGAGATATTATAATAAAAACATAAGAAAAAAGTTAAAGGAGTAGTAGGAACCAAGCTTGCAGGCATTAATTAACATAAGGTGTGTAAAATTAATCACTGTATGCCATTAACATCTAGAACCAACCTCAAACAAGATTGATGTTCATTCTAAAGACTTTTACCTCGCTTATAAATATACCCGGCTCATTTATCTACCTATCAACTGTAATACAAAAAATTGTGAGGGTGGTATTCCCAGAAAAACAATCGTTTTACCAACGTTTTTATGAGAAATGCACTAATTAAAGTTCCATTACATCCTTGAAATGCTTACTATGTATTTATAATTATTAACAAACTCACTGCGGGGCCAGCTCCATATATGACAATATCTTTATTTTCTCCCATTCTAGGTACTTTAATTTCAGTTCTCGTATCCCTTTCTATTCTTTGCTTAGTCGTACCTTTTTTACCAAGAATGGAGCCAAGATAATGCCTGTAATAAAACAATAATTCATTTTAATCTTTTCCATATATATTGAGAGTAGTAAGAAAATGGGTCACAAGCCCAGGAGGCCTTGGTAATCATAATATTTTTAGGTAAACTTATCAACAAAATAAATTACATATTCGTTTTCTGAATTATCCATAAAGTAAAAGCGACCACAGAGGCTAGTGCCAAACCTTTCTAGCATAATCCAGTTGTTGTACGTCAGTAGAAAGGTGTGATTGCCAACTCACTATTTTTTTATGTGCGAGTAGCAAATGAGCATGCAAACCACCTGATGTTAAATAGTCGTAGACCATAGACATCCATATACAATCACAAACACAACTAAAATCCTGTCTAAACTCAAACGTAGATAGTGCTCAATCAGACTGCACTAGTGGGTGTGGCTGAGGGCACGGGTGCTCGGGTCTTAGCGTCTGCGTGTTCACAATAGAGCTGGACGAGCTATCCTAGCTAGAGCGCGTGTTCGGTCATTCTTAAACTTTTCTGCATATCCACTTTGAAGACATGGATGACGATTTGATTTTATTAATGGAAAATTTGTTGGAAGAGAAGAGTTTTAATGTTATGCATTATACCTACCTACAATTTATAATCTGTACCTAATTTTAACAATTATATCAAATCCAGGAAACAATTATTTTATTTCCTCTTATAATTTATTTATGGCTACTCTATTTAAATGTTGCGAATGTTTTCTTTACCAAATAGAAGTGCGACATAGTATACTGCAGATATAAATTCTTCTGTATTGATATCCATGAAGTTTCGGCCGGTGAATCAAAATGATTTAGATCCATATGTGCAAGCACAAAAGTGTACTACATCATTGTGAACAACACGGGCAGACTGAGCCATTAGAAACTCCCGCAGGAGCACTGCGATCGCAACTGGCGTCTACATATGTTTTGAAACACGCACCCGTGCTAGCTCCCTCACCCACCTCCACTGTGAGAGAGGACATACGTTGTTACTCCTGAGGACTACGATGTTCGCCTCACTTCGTTGTGTGGCTGGCAACAGCACCTCTCCAGCCAAAACACCAGTAATGTTTCACCTAAGCTTCACTAATGGCAGTACCATCACTATCGAACTATAGTTCTCCTACCATCACACTTATCACTTATCTGCGATTCAACCATCTTAATCCTCACCTTGAGATCAACTTGAAGTGACTTTTTTATCTATATGAAATTTTATCACCTGTGCATGGGTGGCAGTAAACACTTGACATCAGATGGAGGGCATGCTTTTTTGCCATTTCAATTGGATTATAAAACATAATATTGTATTATACTAATACTGTCAATATTTACTTACATTGCAATATGAAAACTTGTATAGCATCTGTTGTCATCTAACATAAATATTTCACAATCATCATCATCCTTTTCTCCTTCATCATCTTTATAAGTAACTTCTGGAAAGCAAATAATAAAAAAATATTTTAAGAACATATTTTTATTATATTTGGTTGTATTTCAACATATTTGACAGCTGATGGAACTATAGTTTGACCGGGAAGGTACTAACCCTGCCCATTAAACCACCATGAAAGAACTTGTTCTGTTTCAGTTGAATAGGCACACCTAATCAACTGAAAGAGAATTACCAGATTCGAGTTAAAACTTTTTCAACAGCCTTTTGGTGGTTTTTATTGCAAGAATTTTGACATTAATATTATTTATATAAGCATAGGTTTCCATCAGTAAACTTGGACTTGAAAAAACATTTTTAATCAAAATCTACTCAGTATCATGTTCATCATGTAATTGTATTGAAAGAAACAATCAGAAAGCAGAAGTTGGTCAAGTGTAAACAAATGTATTAATCCTACCATTTTCATATAAGTCATGTTCTTGAAGAGCAGATACTTCGGTATGTGCATCGTTTACTCTGTAACATCTACCTTCTATCCATAACAAGTCCGGTTTGAGAATTTCATTCATTTTCCAGTGTCACCGTTTTTTAGCCTATTTAAAGATTTTCTGAATTATAAGAATAACTACAGTTACGTTAAGCTTATATGTATTATTTTATTATTCTACAACAACATTAACCAAGATAATCATTTAAATAAAATAAACCCATTTTATAACTCCTAATTAACATCTGACTGTAATAAATTTTCACAATAAATTGTGGTGAGTTGACTCAACCTACGTAAGACAGCCAGTGACAGTGACATTGACTGACAGAGCGCTATTGAAACTCTAAGTAAACAAAAAAAAACAGACAAATTGCACAATTAAAAATTCATTTACCACCTTTATCTTACAAATAAAAAATACGAAGTTGAAAAAATGCTCACAACATTTTAAATCTGATGATTTGATCAAGGACACGAGTTAATTATTTAATTATTGCAACTATACCATATATCGTTCTACAATATATCATCATCATCATCATCGGGGGACGTTCCAGCCTCTACGGGCGGGGGTATACGGGCCTCGAGGTAAAACCCTCTTTGTCCGGACCTGAATTCGGGGTTGCACCCCGTCTTCACTATAGTAGCCCTCGCCTACTGTTAATTGGGGGGCTCGGGATAATACCTCCGGCATGCTCAACTCCCGCTGCGTCCGTCGTCCGCCAGCTGATTTTGCCCGACGCCGGCGAGTAGTACGGCCCGCGGGCCCAAGCGACGCGTTAGCGTGCGGTCCGGCTGGGCTCGCTTCACGTCGCGGGTCAGGTGACCGTACTGTGGTTGCGGGACAGCGTTAAGGAGGAGCGTCCGGAAGGTTAGCGGATCGATGATGATGATTGACTTTCACCTTTCCTCCCCGTATAAGCGGGGGCGGTAACTGGTCTAACGCTGCAGCCTTCGCTCTTCTTCTCCTTGGAGGTAGCGACTGGTTCAAGGCACTTGAACCCTTTCCAACGAAAGGGCCAGGTGCCAAACCTCGGCAAGCGTCCTCCTTTTAGTCGCCTCTTACGATAGGCAGGAGATACCATAGCGCTATTCTGGTCCCGCGCTACAGGGACGCACAATATATCGTGCAGTTACATGAATAATCACACTTCTAACTTAATAGCATTTTAGGGTAGAATATAACTTTGAATATAACCAACCGAGTACCTTAGCAAAAGGTACAGTGCCATAAATTTTAGGGTCAAAAACAATTTATAGTAGTCTGTTCTAATTTTAAAAGTAAACTCATAAAGGTGAATGTTATGACAGTAAAGGCATAACATTCACCTTTTAATGAGATCTTTTTCTAACCAGTGAGAGACTTGCTACGCTGTCCTAATAGGTGTTTAAAATTTGTAATTGATAATTTTCATTATTAACATAATGCCTTGATTGATCATAGGATAAATACTTCTTTAGTTAACTCATTAAAATAAAGATAATTAATATTAACGTTACCTTTGGTAGCCTCCATTTGTTTACATTTATTGCAGTAAATGGCGTCATAAAAACAAATAGTATCATTAGCAATATTGTTGTATGTTAAGTTGTTAGTTTATATTGTTGTGATGATGATTTTAACGTAAGCATCGACGATGTTTCACTTATTTCCTTGCACATGTCCATAAAAGCCAAGAAATTATATAAAAATAATTATAATTATTTTGCTTTTATTTTTTCATTTCTCAGAACATAAAATCAATAGAATGGTAATGGAATCGTTGTAATTTTTGATAGATAGAGCCTGGCTTTCTCTGAGTAATATGAAGTCTAATCTAGAACTATTTTATAGGGACTATCTCTTTACTGATGCTTTTGCTTTTTTTTGCGAAAGAGTAAGAAACGGACATGCAGGCCACCTGGTGTTAATTGGCCACTGCAGCCCATGGACAATCACGTCCAATCTCAAATACATAGAACAGAAGTTCTATTTAAGGATGGACGCGGATGCGTTCCTACTCTTGCGAACTAAGATGGTTGCCTCCAATAATGTGTATCCGGCAACCATACCTCCCCAACCGAAACACAATACATGAAGAACATATTGTTTCACGACGGGTTTTGAGGGTGGCGTGGTGCCGCCCCGGGCGAGCTCTAACGGCTCTACCACCTTCAAAATTATTAATATTAATTAACCTTAATATTAATATTAATTTTAATTGTAAAATAATAATACATACACAAAGATGATTCAAAGAAACGTCCCTGTTTACAACTAGTATTAGGTGGGGCAGACAGCGGGAGACGCTAGCGACCAATGACATGACAGCCGATCGTAACACTTCTCATGCTTTGTAGTGGTTGCTATAGGTGCACGAAAATAGTTATATTCCCTTTACTTTTATACAAAGTTCCAAAACCTTATGGCAATGGATATTGTTTTCCATATGAATTTAAAGATGTGCCTGATGGTTATTGTGTCCAATGGCATACGATATTTCTGTACCCTTATTATGATCAGTAAAGGCACCTATTTAAAATAGATTAACGAGATACGTATTTCCATGTAAGGCTGCGTGAAATACGAATGGCTTGTTAATGACTTACAGATTATTCGTTATGTACCTAGTGTTTATTATTATTTGTGTATATCTTTATTATCCCCGTCATGAACAATCTAATATAAGATAAAGTTAACCAATAAGTACATATAACTACAAAATATAATTACGTCTATTAGTCAAACTTATAAAATAGTCAAGGAAGCGTAGAGTTATGCTTGCGGGAATGCCCCCGGCATAAATTTTTATTGTTATACAAATATAATCCTCATATATTGTTAATAAACTTTATACAGTCAAGCTTCCTAATTTAGCAGAAGCCTTAAGACTCTTTAAACCTTTTTATAGACAATCTTAGATATACATAGTAAGTACGTACAGGCACATACGAGATCTATGTTTACATATTTGTAAATACTTCATAAATATTTTAAATCTTGTATACGTACAAAATTCTTTATCAACAATTAATATTTTTATAATATGTAGTTAGCAACATTGTAACATTATAATAATAAGTTATATAGGTATACCTGTGATATGATAAGCTTATCAGCTTCATGACCAATCCGTGGGTGTACCATGCATTCATATTGTATTATTGTGAGTATACTTGAGATCTGTAGACTATCTTGACACTGTAATCTCATTTTAAAATAAAATAAGAATAAAATTGCAAAATGAGCCATAAAAATCAACATGCAGATAGTACTTCATACTACAATACTCTATATACATCAATCAATAATAAAGGAAACGGTAAGTTTTTTGTTACTTATAGCAGATATAATACACACGATTGTTTACCTTTAAAGTACACAACAAGTTACCACGTCGTAATAATTCAGTAAGTAGCTACTGATGAAGGTGCCTACTCAAACCTATTAGAATGAGCAATAATATATGTATGTATTGTGCAATTATGTATGTACTGTGTAATTGAATATGCATTATTACGTATATTGCTAAATATAGGTATAAATATACTAGTTTTAGGTTTACTCCTATTGCCTCAGATCCCTACAACATCCAGAAAAATGCTGTTAATTTAAAATAGTGGAACGCATTTTCATCAAAACCTTTAAACCACTACAATGCTTTGTAACCAAAAACACAAATTTAAATCGGATTGATATCGGTTCATTCATTTAAGACCTACGCAGCCGAAACCGCTGAATGTACAAATGAATCTGAGTCATGGAATTTTGTAGATATATTCTTCCTATAACATAAGCGAACACTAAGAAAGCAACTTTGGAAATTCCACCCCTAAGAGGATGAAATACTAGTTAAAGTTTATGTGATCGAATCGTTATGTCGACTACAGCGGGAGCTAAGCTGCGGCCAAATATTAAACACGTAAAAACAATAAGAATTTATGAAAATTTAAAAGTATTTGGCTGAAGCATTTTTACCAAACAAGTCTGGCATACACGCAAGAGTTTGGCCAACAATGCATATGCAATTTTATGTACATTTTCTGTCTTTGCGTTTGATGAGAAAACCATTAAAGCTCAAAATTCACAATTACCGAACATATGTCCTGTAATAATAATTATGTAGAAATATATATCATCTGTAGCAATTTTATGAAACAACATCAGATCGTGTCTGTAACTTAAGCTATAAACAGTATAAAAAAAGTAAAAAAGATTGCACCGTGAAAGTATTTCTTATGCATAGTAATAGTAATTCAACCTTTTTTTAATAATAAAATCAATTTAATTCGCTGTTGATTGTCATATCTATATGTCATATCTATATGTTATAACATTATTTAAATTTAATGATTCTGTTACAAAGATTCAAAATGTATTTAGTGTTGTACTACACGATAAAGCCAAATTTTGTCGGCAAATGACAAATATAATTTAAATTGAATAGCCTAGTTTGCATATATTTTTTGTTTATCTGTTCTATTGTTTGCTTTTATTCACAAAACAAAAGATCTTTGATGAAAAGCTAGGAAATAATCCACACATTAGTTCTTCTTCATTTTTATGGCTTACAAATTCTCAGACTCTTCGAGGAATGGGTTGTGTTACAAACAAAGGTAAGTAAATGGAGGCAGCACAAAGAGAACGTAATATTCTTAACCGAAAAAATGACAACTGAATGATAGTCTCTTATTTAAATTTCATTAAGGATCATTCGAAATGATCAAATTATCATATTGAAAGGCAATTAACCCTTTAACCACCATACAGTTATTGGAGGTTTACTCATAGAACGAGAATATAACTTGTATTTTAGACGATAAAATATAATAAAATTAATCTTTTACTATGGTAAATGGTCGGTTATATTATACACTCAAGTTAGAAATGTGATTATAGGAATAGCTACATGGTAAAATATGGTATAATAAAACTTTCAGCAAATGAAAATTTGCGTTAAACTTAAAATTTATTCTTGAAAAAAGTATGTCTTTGCCCTTTTTTGCTATTCATAAAATAATAGTGCTAAATTAATGTTAAATTCTAATATCTCATGCAAAATTTTGACAGTGTATTTATTTACCTTAGTGTATAGTGGCACCCACTAGCGGGATTAAAATGCATAAAAACCTTATTGGCAATGTTATATAGTTGTCAAACAAAAAACATTTTGATGTTCATTGTGTCACTGTCAAACTGTCAAATAAAAGCTTAGAAGTCAACGGAAATAAATATTTTAGTCAAACAATTTTGCCCTTGTAGATGTAGTAGCTGTGCAACATGAGAATACGAAATAAAAATGTAAAGTAAACATAACGTCAACAGCAATAATAATCAATCACTCACACGCAAAATTACTAGTGGAAATACATTCTTGTTATATTAAGTATGGGTGAGCTAAAGAATTAACGTAGTCTGTTATAAATTTTTTCTCGTCTAGTTCTGGATAATTATTTACGGTAAAATTGAAAAATATATTGGATTCAGATTGAATTATATCAATAGGTATTTATTATGTATTTCATAATATATTCATTTGTTTCATAGCTATAAACTATTTGTTATTGGTGATAAACACAATTAATTTGTTTCTTTTCTGCATGTAACAGGTGTCTCAGGTATTGACAGTTTTTGAAATGGCTAAACCAACTTTTATATATTTTTTTCAGATGGCAGCAAGATGCATGGATCACAGAGAGTTATAATATTTTGTTTTCTTACTGCTGTTTTACCTACAATATTGATTGTTATACCACTGTATTTGAGAAATATTAGATATGCTGATGTAATGTATAAAATATCAGATTCAGATGTGATACAAATTCACCAAGGCCAATCTTCAATCTTTTGTGAAAAACATTCCTTGAAAATGAATACTTCTTTCAATGCATTCCAAATGAGAGGGAGGCCAGAACTGTCGAATAATAGAAGACATATTACTCTAAAGAAATCCATGACATTACCAGATGATACTTTAGAATATTGGGGATTTTACTTATTTGCTGGAGCTACTGTGGAACTTAAAGCTTGTTCTCGTCATGAGGGCTCCAAGATTTTAGTTGTGAAAGGAGAAAAGACTTTAAATACATGTGGTATATTAGAGGGTGACAGATTTAAAAAAGAAAATCCTATGATAGAAATACCTGGTCATGTATCAGTGACGTTGCAAAATCCAAATCAGAAGAAACAAGAGAATTATACATTTTTTACACCTACAGATGACAATGCCGCAGAGCAGCAGTCTGAAGAAACTACAGATACCAAACAAAATATTACGAAGAAGATGGAAACATTGAAACATAAACAAAAAAGAGATTTAAGTAAAGCACCTCTTCATGATCCAAATACAGTTTTAGATGCAGGTGTGTACCATGGAGGAAATGCGTTAAACAGTTCAAAAAATACAGTAGAGGATAGCTCAGTCTCTAGCTTTGAAGTTAGCTTACATGAGTGCTATCATAATAACATTCTAATGAATGATTTTTTCCCATATTCAATTCAATGCAATAACACAAATTACTTGGAACAAACAACTACGCTTAAAGTTGTTCATGAAGTGCTAGTAGATGGTTATTACTATTATATATTTTATAGTGATAATGATATTGTAAACAATGATATTCATGCGATTTTTGATATCTATAAGCCAACATTCCAATATGCTAATATGTCTGATTCTAAATTATGTCTTAATAAAACTGAATGTGAGTTTAATGTGAAACTTTTTAGTGATGAATTGGTTATTGTTGAAGTGCCTACAAAGGATGGTTTAAGAGGGGACAATGATAATTCATCAATTTTGAGATCTGTTTGTCAGCCTCGTATGTCTGTGTACATAATCTTCCCAGTATCTGTTCTCTTGCTGATACTTGTATTTGCCTTTTTATGATATTTATTAAAAGTTTTGATCTACTTTATATTAGTCAAAATAAACATTACCAGAGGTATGATATTAATTTATTTATTAATGTTGTTAGGATAGCTAGAAACCTGATTAGTGTATAAGATTATGATATTTATTTTGTCAAAACTGTGATGTAATTTAAATGTTTAAAACTGTTATTGTTTAAAAATATATTATGTTTATGAAAAAAAATAACTACATTTAATTATCCTTGATATATATTTAATTATTTTTCAAGAAACCAAAAGCCAACCAAGTACATGAAAGTACTTGGCTTTCGTGTATCATGGATGAAGTAAATAAACATGCAGTTCATCTGATGTTAAGTCCTTACTGCCGCACAAGAACACTTGTAATCCACTCCAAATAGAACAAATTATATCTGGAAGCAGTCTAGTGTCTCTTGGTCAAATCTGAATAAAAGTAAAGAAATAATACCTAAAATAAAATGGTATTATATATTCACTGCAGCCCATGGACAACCACGTCCAACTCAAACAGAACAGAAGTTCTATTTAAGGATGGACGCGCATGCGTTACTACTCTTGAGGACTAAGATGGTCGCCTCTAATAATGAGTATCCGGCAACCACACCTCCCCAACCGAAACATAATACATGAATAACATATTGCTTTACGGCGTGTTATGAGGGTGGCGGTGGTACCACCCCGGGCCAGCTCTAACGGCTCTACCACCTTTACAGGATTTAGGATTGCTTTTATCGTGAATAAAGAAAGCTGCAGGGCCATAGAACTGTAGCTCGACCGCGAAGCTACCATCTCTCTTAATTCACCATAAAACAACTCTTCTTTCGTTTGACGTTGTTTGTGAATGTATATGAACTGCAGGTTTTACGTAACAGCTATTGGCCAGCAGACTCGCTTGTTCCACATCTCAAACGCCCAATCCCAGGACGGAAATCTAAATTAGTACATAATTAAAGTATTTCTTTTTTTATGTGAGAAGAGCAGCAAACGAGCTTGCAAACCACGTGATGTTAAGTAGTCGCAGCCCATAGACATTCACGTACGATCACAAACACGACCGAAATCTACTACTCTACGCTACTCTTGAGAACTAAGATGTTCACCTCGCTTCATAATGTAACCGGCAACCGCACCTCTCCAACGGAAACACCTTTTACTTTATATATTTATGTGCATGACTTACCGAAGATCATACCTGGAACCTTATTAAGTTTCCAGGAATGAGCTTCGGTGTCAAGACTGCCCCCTAGCAGTAAGTAGTACGTTGCGCCATATGAGATCATGATATAAAACAATTTCATTCTTTGAGTACTTGCCTATGGCGTTGTAAAACTTGCAAACGGAGATGAGTCATTTTATATTAGGTAAGTATGGCAGGTATGTGTGTAACAAATAAATCCTTGAATGTTGATATAAGTGTTTATCTTCGTGTTTGAGTTCATTAATGATATGGACTTGAAAGGTTACTAAAAAATATATAAAAATAGTATAAAACAATATAAAAATACGCTGGTTACTAAAAAATACAATCCTAATACAACTAGTTCACAGCCCACTTATATTATATATACGCAGCTTTCAACAGGCTGAACTGGTATATTTTATTTGAACTATGTTTCAGAATAAACATATTTCAAAGTTACTAACATGTTTTGTGATAAAATTTCATTCGATTTTATGTAACATATTTATAAATTTTCGTTCGACTATAACCTTATTACATTAAGTTTTATGATTTCATCGCGTGATGATCATCCAGGAGTCTACAGAGTACCCAACTCCTCATAAACTTGTAGCAGGCATACGAATTGAAGGTGTTGGTGTTGTGTTTTGAAGGATTATTATTTTTGCACGTTATTTTTCTTGCATTTTTATTACATTGATAACGTAAGTATTACCGACAAGATAAACTAGAAATATAAGCTGATCAACTCCGTTATTAATTTCGAATTGAACAAAGAACACTCATTATTATTCCAATGTTTACTTAAATGATTTTATTCTGTTGTTGAAATAGACTTATAATTACACTAGTTCATTCGGGTGAAATAAAAAATGAATCAAATATTTTTTTATAAATCCAAAGCAGAAATAAGCACTGTACTAGTTCCACTGCTGCAAGCATAAAGAAAATGTTATAAATGGAAGCGTATCGGTATGATTACCTATTTAGTATTCATGCGAAACTTAGATTTAATTAACACCTTCCCTGCGGCGCGGATATTATGTGATCGTGTCAGTATTGCGGGAGGAGGCCTTAAGCTGGAGCTTATTTGATTATACTAAGGATACGCTGACAAATTACTGAAATATTGTATTTTTAGCATCTGTGTATCATCTACGAATACACAGACGTAATGTCCGTCTCCAGTCTTGTAGCGTCGACGTAAAAACAGCACTTTTGTTCGCCCGTAATCTATACAAATTTGTCGCTACAGCACAGCAATAAGAGCCGCAAGCGCGTCGCGCCCAGAATTACACAGCAGTGCTGTAGTCGCAGTGAGTGTTAAAAAACATTGCTATACAGTTCGTTGCAGGCGCCTAGGCATATATTTTGCGGACAAACTCAGATTAACGAGTCTTAAAATAATAGAATTATACCATATCTGTAGTGTTGTATCATAAGGCAGTATATTATTTTATATATATTATAATTTGTCATATTTCTAGATCATAACAAATGTTTAAGACAAAATTAATAATTAAACCGTTAATATAAGGTGGCACCAAGTCTATTTGATAATTCATTATATAAAAAAGAAAAATATATCCAAGTTAAAACGAAGCCAACTTGTGTCAGTTTATCTAATTATTACAAATAGACTCAACTATGATACTGCACGTTGCGATATTTATGTAATGAATACGAAAAAGATCTAGGTAGCTAGGTATTTAAAATAAGGAAGTGTTAAGATCACCAATCCCAAATAGGTATTAAAGTTTGTAAATAATTAAAATAGAATGTTCTTACTTTAAAAACAACGTTGAGATGATTAATTTATAGGAATGGCCTACAACCAAGTAACACGAGTCTGTAACCACGAACTAAATCCTAACTCTGTTATCTTCTTACCTGGTAAATAGAATAATAGATACAAATAACGAACAAATAGAACAAAAAGAACGAATTTACAAAATATTCAAACCAAAAAACACATACAAGAAACAAGTTTCATACAAGTCAACTTGTAGGTAGCTAAATTATTAGTTCCCTGAAACTGTAGAAAATTGCAAGTCATTAGGTAGTCATGTAACACTGAACATATCATATTAGAAAACGTACGTAGGTATATTATGATTGTATTCTCAAAAATCGTAATTATTCATGTATATCCCTTTACATTGCATACTATTCAAAATTAGACTAAATTATATTATTACAAGTAAACGCCTACAGTACCTACAGTAAACATACAGTACCTATTCTATTTATTTGAAACTAAACTAAAAAGTTATGATAGTAAAAGACGGCGATCTCACAAGAGGTTCCGGGTTCGATCTCCGGCCGGGAATTTCAAATGATAAGTTATTTGAATGTATTCTGGGTCTAGGAGTTAATTTGTGTCCATTGCATCTATGACAGAAGGTGCACTTGTATTATACTAAATTCGAAACTTGTAGAAAACGTCAAACAATTCATGTATGTAAATCACACTAGATTTTTCTGGACTATCTAAATATCGCACAGATCAGCGTTCATTAAGTCATGCAGTTTGAGTATTTATTTGTATAATTACTGCAAATGTAATGGATAAACACTGTTTGATACTTCTCGAGTTATTTGGTACAGTAATCAAACAAGGCGTGGGATAGGGTCGTAAAACAAGTACAGGATAGTGTATTAGTGGACCCAGATATAGAAGAAAAGTAAGTAGTTTCGTGTAATTTTTATTGATAAAACAACGAACTGAATTATGTACAATACGTAAGTAGATTCTAATTAATCAATACTCAATTATGCACACAATGTATAAGCAATACTTGTTTTTAATTAGAAAATAATTATGCTACATAAACAGGCACAAAAAGCAGTGCCAAGCTAATACGCGATGAGATTTCCACTACTAAAGATTAATCATCCTATTATAATTTTGTTAAGTATGTAACATGTAACCTATTAGGAAATTAATAGCTCAGTCGTATTTCATATGATGGCCCTAAAATAGTTTTATTGCTGTACCAATATTTAAGAGAATAAATTTAAATATAATTCAAACTTATAAAATAATTATTAGAATGATGTCTTAAACTTTTAAAGTACTAAATAGAAATTACTGGTTATAATCAGATCGGTTCCTGTTCCATCAGGGATCAAATAATAAAATATATTTTAAATTAAAACTATTATTTAAAGTCCAAGAATAAATAATTAAAATAGGAACCTTAATCACCAACTTAGACTTATTTCAAAATAAAATTTATTCCAAAATTATAAATAATTCGTAATGAACATAAAAACCATGTAGAAAACAATATCAAAATTAAAATGCAAAAGCGGTAATAGGAAACAGGATGCAATAAGGACCTGTCGAAAGAAAGTAATGAGCTAATTGAGGAAATTTTGATTTATTATTTCCACATAGTTGTGTCCAAAGTGCGTTTCAACAGGCTCAGTTGGAAGATCTTCTGTAAACAAAATTTTTATAATTGAGTACAATATTTAAAGAAATTAAGGTTCCGATCGGGAGTGGAGTGCTACAATTTCATGTCAATAACAATACAAATGAGATATTTCATTATATTTATTTACCGTATTACAAAAACAGTTACCATATTATGTACAACTGGAAAAAAGAGATACAATACATTATTTCCTTCTAGTACTTTTGTGATTGAAATAGCCTCTCCAGTACCCGATGAGACCTCTCTGCAACCTGCAAAGAGGTCTACGCGGAACGGGGGCCATCCGGCCGGGCCGGTCTTATTCCTATGTATATTAAACTTATATTGATAAAGACTATTATAGTAAAATGTATTCATTAATTAAACTAAAACAAGTTTATCGGTCCAATTTAAATGAGTTCCAATAAAAAAAAAAAACAGCAGGGTGGTACTTAGGAGGTGTCTCCTAATACTCACACTGTATAAATATCGCAATAGAATGCAGGACACAAATATAAACCGGAATGCGTAGGCACCTCAGATGAGGTTGGCCACATCGCTGGGCATTTCTGTAATTGTTGTATGGTAGAAGTCCTCAATATCCTTCAACGCTCTCTTGTCAGCTTCAGTAACAAAGTTGATAGCAATTCCTTTACGGCCGAAACGACCACCTCGTCCAATCCTGAAATTAGAAAGTATGAAAATATTAAAAATGTTACCATATAAAACTTTAAACAAACTTTTTGACATATAATCACATATTAACATACCGATGGATGTAATTTTCGCGGTTAGTAGGCAAATCGTAATTGATGACGCAAGAAACTTGTTGCACGTCAATGCCGCGAGCAAGCAGATCAGTTGTAATAAGCACTCGGGAAGAACCAGTGCGGAATTGCCTCATGATGACTTCGCGCTCGCGCTGATCCATATCGCCGTGCATAGCGGACACAGTGAAGTCACGCTGGTGCATGGATTCAGTGAGCCAATCCACCTGCGCACAATTGTTAACATTTTAATTGTTGACCTGTACAGTGCAGCAATCACTTGTATAACATGCAAATGGTTCCAGGTTTCGACAAGAGGTATAACTATAGCTTGACTGGAGAGGTGAAACTGCAGTCCTCATAATCTGCCATGAATCAATTTTTATATTTCAGTCTAAGAGGTAAGCTATACGACCAAGTGAGGCAACTATCTGTCCTCAGCAGTAACAATGTACCTTCGTACAAGTTCAGATACGACTTAGGCCCCGTTTGAGGTTTTATGTGGATGGGCTGCAGCAACTTCTTAACATCAGTGACATGCATACTTCTCTGCTTCTGCTCTAGGTTTTACACCTGAGTGGCAGACAGCAGCAATGAAATTAAATCCTGAAGTGGGTAATTATAGAAAGATTTATTTATGGCATACTCTTATTGAAGGTTTATAATAGCTATCAATTTTATGTTTCTTTTGTTACAGCTTTATCACATAAGAACAATTATATCAAGTCAATAGTTGTATTTTTATATATGCCAGTGGATATTTCATTACAACCTCGAGGAACAATACAAGTTAATATAAATTATTTTATAAGGAAATTAGGTATTGTTAATCTTTACTCAATATATTAAAGTCCTTTGAAACTCTATAAATGTCATAAATTTATCACTTATACAAAACGAAAAATAGGCTTTGTGAACTTACATTTGGCTACAGTAGCAAATAGAATAGAATATATTATATTGCATACCATGAAGTAGACAACAAACATTTACATAAATTCACAACTAATGAAATAAAAAAATTTGAAAAGAAAATTATGATACAAGGAGGGCTTGTGGCCTGAGCAATGATTGTATAAATAGTTATACTTAGAATATTACCTTGCGGCGAGTATTGCAGAAAATGACAGCCTGAGCGATGGACAGAGTGTCATACAAGTCACAAAGAGTTTCCAACTTCCATTCTTCCATCTCAATAGAAATGAAGAATTGCTTGATACCTTCCAGCGTAAGCTACAAAAATATGCAGATTTTATAACACAATACAGATATTACCCTAAATAATGACAGTGATGAAACAGATATAAATATATTTCTACATTACATTACAATGTATTATGAAATGATTTATGCATGGAAATGCATGCCTGGTGTAAAAATAAAGTAATCAGATATTCTTCAATATATTCTTACAAATAAATTACAATGCTTATGAAATTTTTAAGATTTTTTTGGGACACAGAAAGCAGTTCATAGGTTTAAGGCCTATAACAAAAATCAATAATATTGTATTTGTTATAAATACAAACCTACAAACAAAAAAATTATAAAATAAAGAAATATGCAAATAAAAAAGAATCTATTAAAAAAATAACCTACACTGAACAATGTGATTAAGTAAAAAAAATAAAAATAAAAACAATATGTGTGATCCATAAATAGGTGATTTTTTTTTTTTTTATTGTGAGAGAGTAAGAAACGGGCATGCAGGCCACCTGATGTTAAGTGGTCACTGCAGCCCATAGACAACC